>CAWUFW010001097.1:705000-822500 GCA_963921515.1 Calotriton arnoldi | reverse complement strand
AGTACCTTAAGCGCTACTTTGATTATAATACTGCATATTTTGCACTATTTTTGGCATGCCTGTTTTCAGCACACTTTGTAGGATGTGTTGCTTTTGTAGTGGTACCAATTTGAGACTTGACGAAGCACAACCAGCCTCCCGGAGGGGACGCCTAATAGGGATATGTATATTAAGTATGGTATTTCTTCTATAATGTACTGCACGTTATGGAACAAATATACTAGTAAAGATCCTGAGTTGCGTTGGCCTATGTATGGGTCATTTGATTTGCGAAAAATTCAGTATGTGGAACAATGTATGTTTAAACGAAAGACTAGGCAAGATATGTTTGATTGTGTGCGAATGTGGGAGAAAGAAGTGCGTGAGCGAATGAAGCGTGAGCAAGCCTTGATTGACAAAGAACAGCGAAAGACCATTTATGCGAAAGCATTAGAGTTAAAAAACAAGGAGATGAGAGAAATTAAAGAGAGGGAAGATAGGGAACGCCATTTACAGGTGACTGGCCAATACGCTGTTAGGCAGCCCCTTTATCCTATCCTTAATAAACCACAAGATGATTTCTTATTAGATCGTTCTCCACCTCCGTATATTTTTCTTCTGCTCCTCATGAGTCAGATGAGGACTCTTTTTCAGACCAGGACAAAGCTCGAGAAACTCGTTCCATGCTATCTGCTGAGCGTGCATCTGACATTAGATCTACTGCGCGTAAAGCCGTTCGTAGTACTACCACTGCCTCTGAACTTTTAGATAGTATAAAAGGATGGCAGGAAAGGGAGCAAATATATTTTACCGATACATTTGCTGCAGAGGTTATTGAACAATTTAGGAAGTATTCGGTAGAAGTGGAGCCCGATGATGTAGCAACTAACTGTAAACAATTACGTGACGGTCTTTTTGTCTTCTCCCAGGTGGCTGACACGATCAGACGCTTGGTTAAACTGCGTGTTGAAGCAGCCCGTTTGCGAGAGGAGAAAAAGGCAGCAGAAACAGCTGCACTAGCATCTCAGATCAGCATGGCACGAACTTCTACTCCTGAAACAGATAAGAATGTTGTAATTCATGTGAAACCCATGCGGAAGCCGCGCCTTTATATGTTCCTCCTAAAGGAACGGGTACAGAGGATGATAAGACTTCTCTTAATGCGAAAGGGTACTTTATTTATAATTGGGTTTACACTCCTTGGAATAGAGCAGATGTTATGGCCCTTAAAATGCATTGCCTGACCCGCGAAAGAATCCAGCAGCCTTTTATGAGGAAGTTGAGGGTGCAATCAGCTCTTGTACTATGACTCTGTCTGATATTGATTTGTTTTTGGATTAATATTACCACCTGATATGTGGAGAACTGTGCGCAAAATAGATGATAATGCGACATTTGGAGCATTGTGGAAAGATTTAGAGCGGTTAGATGAAGATAGAGAACCTGCACAGAAACCGTGTCAGTTAATTTTAAATCTTCCGGCAGCTATATTAGTTAAGTTAAAGACGATCATTCCCCCTAAAAATGTAGATTGGACAGTGCTAGCGTCTTGCAAGCAAAAGGTAGATGAATCAGTTTCTGACTTCTTCACACGCTTTGAAGAAGCATTTCACGATTTTAGTGGCCAGTCATTGACAGATGACACAGGTAGGCATCTGTTTGTCGATAAATATGTCGCAAACCTTTTGCCAGGAATAGCTAGTCGCTTAAAGGCCAGTGAGAGTTCATGGACTACATCTTCTCCGGTTTCTCTTTAACTATGGCCCAGTATTATGAGCGGCAAGAATTAGAAGCCAAAGGTAATGAGGACAAAAAGTCTAAAGAGTTGAAAACAAAGGTTATGTTGGCTCAAGCTTATGGTCCGCCTTCTAGAGATAATGATAGAAGTGGACGTGGATCTTATGGTTCGTCCTTTCCTTCCTCTGCCCGTTCAAATTTGTCTGTTGATCAGTGTGCGTACTGCAAAAAATTTGGACATTGGCTTTCTGATTGTCCAGTGCTGCGTGCTCAGCAGAATCTACGTGGTCGGGGACAAATGAGAAATCGTTCAGGATATCAAGGGCCTAGAGGAAGCGCGAATGATCGTGCTCGGTTTGATGCTAATACACGTGGGCAGAATGGGTTTAACACTTTTGATAGAAGGAACCAATATCAAATGTCTGACTATGTGCCCTCTGATTTTCAAGATTCTGCTTATGCATAGGATTGCCTAGGATGGGGTAAGGAATCAATTGAAGTTCCAGTAGATCAGAGGGGTCCCTATGTTACAGCACATGTTTTGGGTTCTACTGATCAGTTTCTGGTTGATACAGGAGCTACTCGTAGCGCCTTGTCTAAACAATTGGTTCCAAGGGCTCCCCTGTCTGGCTTAACCATTACATCGATAGGTTTCGATGGAACACCTTCCCTTAGCCCATTGTCACAACCACTTGCATTTGATATTGATAAGTTTACTGCTCCATGTCCGTTTTTGCTTTCTCCAAACACACCAGACAATATTGTGGGTCTTGATATGCTTAAATATTTCAGGGCTACGATAAGGTGTTCTCCGGAAGGAGTACGGGTTATTTTGAATGACAACTACCCTATGATTGAGAGATCTTGTATTGTTAAAGAGGACATTGCACTAGCCTCACTCCCTAGTACTTTGTGGGCTACTTCGGACACTGATGTAGGGCAAATGGTTATTCCACCAGTACATATTAGTGTCAAGGAGGGCGCTTTATTGCCAAGACTGCCTCAGTATAAAATTTCTCGAGAAGGAGAAGAAGCACTCACACGTATTGTACATGATTTAATTAAGGTGGGGGTTGTGGAAGAAGTTCCTTACAATATTTGCAATAGTCCGATTCTTCCCATTTTGAAAAAGATACTGACACTAGGATTTATAGATTTATTATCGATTTGAGAGAAGTCAACAAGATTGTAGTACCACAGTACCCTGTAGTCTCTGACATAACGACATTGCTTACCCTGGTCCCTCCAACAGCAACTACATTTTCTGTAATTGATCTGAAGAACGCTTTCTTCTCGATTCCTATTCATCCTGATAGCCGATATTTGTTCGGTTTCACTTTGAATAATAGATCATACAGATTTTGTAGAGTTCCTCAAGGCTATACTGAGAGTCCTAGTATTTACAGTCAAGCATTGAAGAGACAGCTTGATTCCTTTACCTTGCCTAAAGGAGTGGCTCTCATACAATATGTCGATGACATCTTGTTGGCAGCCGATACACCTGAGCAGTGCGAGAAATGCACTTTGTCTTTGCTTTCTTTTCTTGCTACACACCACCATAAAGTATCACGAAAGAAATTGCAATATTGTAGACCGAAGGTGACCTATTTAGGACACCTTCTGTCTAAGGAGGGCCGTGCACTGACACCAGATCGCATTCAAGCAATTTTAGACACCCCAGTACCTTCCACGCAGAAAGATGTCCGTGCATTCATTGGTCTGACTTCGTTTTGCAGGCAATGGATATTGGGTTTTTCACACATTGTTAAACCCTTGCTAGCACTTTTGACTAAAAACACTCCGATCCCCCTTCCATGGACAGATGAATGTCAAAATGCTTTTTGTCAGTTGAGACAAGCTCTTTGCTCTGCACCAGTGTTAGGCACACCAGATTACACGAAGGCTTTTACACTCTATGTACATGAGAAAGAAGGATGTGCATTGTCAGTTTTAGTACAGACACACGGGGACAAACAGCGTCCTTGCGCATACCTTTCTGCAGTTCTTGACCCTGTTGCTCGTGCATTACCTGGGTGCTTCCGTTCAGTTGCAGCAACGGCTGTGTCCATACGTCAGAGTGAAGGGATAGTTTTGCCACACAAACTGTTGGTGCTAGTACCCCATGCAGTAGATGCCCTTTTGAATCAGACTAAGACTCAGCACTTAACTAGTGCTCGTTTGACAGGATACGAATTGACACTGCTAGCACCTCATATTACCTTGAAGAGATGTGCGACACTGAACCCCGCCACTTTGTTGCCATATCCTGCGACTCAGTCTCAGTCAAAGGAACCTCACGATTGTATATTCCTTACTGAGGAACAGACAAAGGGTCGCATCGATTTGCAAGATACGCCCCTTCCAGATGTAGATGGGGAACTGTGGGTTGATGGGTCCTGTTTGAAGTTACCAGATGGCACGACTTCAGCTGCTTATGCAATTACCACGCTTGAGACAGTAGTGGAAACAGCTCGCATACCTCAGAAGTCGGCTCAAGCAGCTGAACTAATAGCTTTGACACGAGCATGTGAGCTTAGCACTGACTTGTGTGTGAACATTTACACGAATAGCCGCTATGCTTTTGGAGTGGTTCATGATTTTGGCCTACTCTGGAAGGAAAGAGGCTTTCTTACATCCCATGGGATGCAGATAATGCACGGAGAGTTAGTGCATAATCTCTTGACTGCACTTACATACCCAAAGAAAGTTGCTATTATGAAATGAAGCGCACACAAGAAAGTGACTGACAAAATAGGACAAGGCAATGCCTTTGCAGACCGCGTAGCCCGTGAGACTGCGATGCAGCGAAGCACTACACCCATGTACGTAGTGAAATCACAAGCTGAGCGTTGGCATGATGCTAGAGAGGAAGTATTGGATATACAGAGATCTGCTTCTGTGGAAGAGCTTGAGCAATGGTCTAAAGAAGGAATATTAGATGATGAGGGTTGTTGGCGTAACAAAGAAATGAATAAGTGGAAATTGCCTGCGGCCTATTTACAACCTATGGTTCAAATGGCACATGGGCTGGCACATGTTGGAGCTCTAGCAATAACTACATTGCTTACACAAGTTTGGGAGCATCCTGAAATTGCTAGCACAGCCAAAAGGGTAGTACAGTCCTGTTTGATCTGTTGGCAGTATAATCCTGGAAAAGGGACACGAACTCCTACAGGAGGGTTTGCTACACCAACCGCACCTTTTGAAGTTTTGCAGATGGATTACATCCAACTCGAACGCTGCAATAATCTGAAATATGTCCTAGTGGTGGTATGTGCCTTTAGCAAATGGATAGAGGCATACCCTACGAAGGATAATACTGCTCTCACCACAGCAAAGGTGCTTCTAAAGGAGTTTTTCCCTAGATACGGTGTTTGTAAACTTTTGTGGAGTGACAATGGACCTCATTTTATTGGGCAAGTTGTTGAGCATGTCCTGAAAGGATTAGGGATCAAACAGAAATTCCATACAGTTTTCCACCCGCAATCAGCAGGATTGGTGGAAAGGTATAACGCTACTTTAAAATCAAAGTTGGCGAAAATACTGGCTTCCACGTCTCTAAAGTGGCCAGATGCCCTACCTTTGGCATTGTTGTCCATAAGATCGGTGCCACATTCACGATCAGGTCTTACCCCCTATGAGGTGGTGTTTGGAAGACCAATGAACATTTGGGGAATTCCTAAGCCACGCCCCATACATGATGTTCCTTGTGTTCTGATGAATGATTATTTGGCACAGTTAACTGACAGTTTGATTTCTATTCATCAACAGGTTCGAGAAGCTCTTCCTGACAGATCTACAGGTGAGGCCCACTGAACTCCGTCCTGGTGACCATGTAATGGTCAAGGTCTTCGACAGATCGAACAGCTTGGAGCCAAGGTGGCGAGGACCAGAGCAGGTGCTCCTTGCGACAAGGACAGCAGTTCGAGTGATAAACAGAAAGAATTGGATCCACAGCACACACTGCAAACGCGTGTCGCCTGCCTTGGTGGAACCTGCTGTGTTGACCGACCATCGAGAGATTCTGGAGACGGAGAAAAGCCAAGCTATCTCACCTGACGAATCTGCGGAAGTCTTCCCGGACCACACGATCACTGGAGTATCCAGATATCAATTGAGACCGAGGAAAGGATCTGCAGTTTTGAAAAAGACTGGTTGAGCTACCGCCCTGGGTTAGTGAAACGGAGAGCCATTGTGGCAAGGGGAGGGGGATCAGCCCTGTATTAGTGTAGTGACACCCGCTTTGGCCCATGGTGAAGAAATCAGCTGCTGCCCAGGGAGAAGAGCTCCAACGACTGTTTTCAACAAGTTTTCAGAAAGATCAATCATTACTGCTGCTAAAATGAAAAAACAAATCATTTGTGCTGTAGGGTTTGTTGTTGCTATGGTGGCTATGGCAGCAATTACATGGTACATCGAGAAGGTGGCTCCTGTTCGACAGCTTTTTGTTGCCACTACGCCAGTACCCGTGGAACACCACTACTTTACTCTTCCTTACCATGAGCAAAAGCATCGACAATCTTACCTGAACAATACTTTTATCCAGATGTTGCACCATACTCACAATGCTACAAATACTACCAACTGTTGGGTGTGTGGGATGATACCTGCACATCAAAAGAAAGGAGGAACACCTTTATTCCTCTTCCATTTTCTCACAATGGTTCTTGTCAAGCTTGGTATGCGCTTTTGTTTGCATATGGAAAGCCTTCAGTAGGTGGGATTATTTTTCAACTTAATAAAGTGTGTTATCAAAATAAAGAAGGTTATCCACAAGCCAAAGGGACTAAATGGGAATGGAAAGAGTATCAACCGGACAATATTTCAACACCATATGTTTTCACAAATGTGAGAATAATAAAGAACATTGGACCTTTTGTGATTTCTGTGACAAAAGCTAAAGCAGATTTGTGTATTTGTAGTGTTGGAAGAATTCCAGTGGGGAGGAGCGAGTGTACTGTAATCCTGACCATTGAAGGTGCCAATAAGAGCACTTTCACAGCCTCGCATAACACGTATTTTGTGTGTGGAAATAACGGATATTATCAATTACCTGTTGGGTGGTCAGGAATCTGCTATGTATCTTTTCTGTTGCCCCCTGTGTTTCTGGCACCTGCATTGTATCACCGTGATTTTAAACTGTACAATGACATTTCCAAAAACAGAAATAAGAGGACAATAAGTATGGATGAAGTTGACCAAACCGACACTACCCTACAACAATATGTTGATTTCAATTTGGGCTTATTTTTCTTTGTGGGTGCTGCATTAAATAGCAGGAAGATTAGGCGACTGACTCGTGTTGTGGAAGCTGTTACTAATCAGACAGCTATGGCACTTGGGAACATTACAGAGGAACTACAGATTGCAAGGATTGTAGCACTCCAGAATAGGATGGTGCTAGACGTGATTTTGGCTGATCGAGGTGGTGCATGTCGCATCATCGGTAGCAGCTGTTGTGTATTCATACCAGATCACTCACCTTCAGTATATGACGCAATATCAAAATTGCATAAGATTGCTGCAGAAATTCATCCAGAGACTGGAACTTGGACTTTTGCTGGATGGTTTTGGACTCTTGTTTCTGCTTGGGGCTGGAAGCTACTGACTATCCTGTGTGTAATAATTATAATATTTTTTACATGCTGTGTATGTATCCAATGTGGTCCAATGCTTTGCTCCATTTGCATTTCTGCTTGTATATCTGCCAGAGGGAACATTGCTGAAACAAAGGCCCAACAAATGTTGAATAAAGAGGTGGCCGAAATAATGTTAATAGATGTACGGGATGAATATCTAGATTACCCCAGATAAACAAATGTCTTCAGCCAATGCTGAAAGGGTCGTCTGTTGTAATTTGGCAGCATTTAAGTTAAGCATTAACTGAAGACAGCCTGTATTTAGAGGCTAAATTGTCCGCTTTGTGGAATCCATTTTGTATTTCTGGCAGCCATTTTGGCTGCCATGTGCTACCATGTGCTCGCCATGTGCTCTGTCCTACCTTCCTGTCAACTGCTCTTGAAATCTGCCTAGAGACAAGTTATATTTAGTTCCTCTTGCTTTGCACATGCTCAGTTGAGCTTGCAGCTGTTCCGAGTTTATAAATGTCAGGATGTGTCTACTAAAAGTAGAAACTGTTAGCTCCACCCACTTGTCGACTGTGCATTCTCTGTATGACCTTATATGTGCCTAAAACCAGCATTTGTGTTAGTACCGCCTTCATTTGAGCCCCTGTGTGGGTATAAAAGGACCAGGATCCTTTCATTCAGTGTGCTACTTCATGCATTACTGAAGTGTGATGTGCGAATGTTAGCTCCACCTCATGAGGTTTAATAAACTCTGTCTTTTCTATTTCCAGTTTCTGTGCCAACTTCTTCCTAAGTGTCTGAGCACTCTGTGCAGAGAAGGGAGAACCCCTAAGCACTGGTAGGCCTTGCTGAGGCTCACTACAACAGGACTCCAACCGTGACCGGGGATGGTGCAGATAGGTTGCTGTTGACAAGGAATCTCTGGGACCGGTTTTGGAGGAAGGACCTGAACCATTCTAGAACAGTGCCATCCAAACCCATCCTGAATTTGAGGCGTTCGAGTAGTTTCTCATGGTTGACCGTGTCGAAGGCCGAGGATAGGTCTAGGAGGATTATGAGACAGGCCTTGCCCAGGTCAAGGGCCCGGAGAGCATCATCAACGATGTGGAGCATAGTGGTTTCGGTGCTGTGCCCTGGTCTAAATCCGGATTGGAAGTCATCGAGCAGGTGGAAGTTGTTGATGTGTTGACTTAGTTGCTGCTGCACACATTTCTCCATCACTTTGGCTAAGAGGGGATGTTGGAGATGGGTCTGAAGTTGTCAGGGGAGGCTGGATCTAGTGACAGCTTTTTCAGAATGGGGAGGACTTGGCCGGCTTTTAGAGAGTCGGGCATCATTCCCTGCCGGAGAGAGGCGTTAATTATTGTAGTCCAGCTAGGAATAATGGATTGTGCGACGGCAGCTAGGCAGTTGGAAGGGAACGGGTCATTAAAGTGGTTGTTAGGCTTTAGGGAGGATAGGATTTTGGCCACTGAGTCGTCGTCATAGAGTTTAAAGTCAGTCCAGTGAGCATTGTTTTTGGGTGGAACCAGTGGGGGTGATGTGGCTGGAGGAGGCGGGTCGAGAGGTGTTTGAGGGTATGTGATGGAGTTGAGTTCGTTTCCAAGGGCTGAGATTTTGTCAGCGAAGTAGGAGGAGAATTCCTCTGAGGATATAAGAGACTTGGGGGTTTCTTTTGAAGTTTTGGCCAATTTATTAGATTGGTGTTTGACCAGTTCGAAGAGCTTTTGGGGCCTGTTCTTGGCCTTCTCTAGTGCAGTTCTGAAGAATTCTTTTTAGACTTGAGTATGTTCCTGTTGTAGGAGTTTCTGGCCTGGCGGAGGAGTTTTAGATGTGCGGCAGAGGGGTGCTGCCTCCAGGATCTTTTCAGCTTGTCGGAGGACTCTCCTCTCGTTGTTAAGGGATCCCGTGAACCAGGGGTTTCTGTCTTTGATTTGGATTCTTTTCAGCTTTAGTGGGGCTAGATCATCCAGGATGTTCGAAATAGTCGCCGAGTAGTGATCGTTAAGGCCGCTGACTGTTGTGATATGCGAGGGGGAGGTCGGATTTGCAGCGAGCCTCGAGTTCCCTGCGGTCTAGGTTCTTAGTGTCTCTGATCCAGCGTTTAGGAATCACTGGTTGCGGTGCCCTTGTTTTGTGGGTGCCCGGTAGGAGGAAGGTGATGGCGTGGTGGTCAGACCAGTCGCATGGGTCTATAGAGATAAGCTTGACTGTTGATTCTTTGGAAATAATCCAGTCAAGAGTGGCCCCTTTGAGTGAGTTGGTAGTGAGCAGGCTTGGGTCAGGGCTTGATCGGCCAGAAGGTCCTTGATGGCGTTGACATGTGAATCCTTTGGATCGTTCCAGTGCAAGTTAAAGTCACCAAGGAAAATATCTTTGGCATTATTGGAACTCTTAGCTGTGATGATTTCCATGAGGTGGTCGGTGAAGGAGTTGTTCATGCCTGGGGGTGGTAAAAGATGTGCAGGTTGCATAGTAGGGTGGAGTTGCTGTGAATAGCGAGGGAAAGGTATTCGCAGGATTCAGTGGTGTCCACCAGAAGTTCCGTGATCAGAAGGTTAGAGCGGTAGATGCAGGCGATGCCTCCTCCTTTCTTGTTAGATTGTCTGTCTAGCCTTGCGATGTTGTAGTTAGGAGGGACTAGGAGGTCCAGGTGTGGAGATGAGGATTCGTTGAGCCATGATTCTGTAAGGATCGCTAAGTCGAAATTTTTGAAAAGGATGAGATCAGCAATATCCGCGGCGTGCTTAGCTGCCGATCGGCAGTTAATTAAAAGAGCAGATAGAGAGGATTTGGAAGGAGGTTCGGGGGTCTGGGCGGACAGGTGAACAGGCGCTAGATTACTCTTGACCATAAATCTGTTGCGGAGGGTAGCTGGTCTGTTGGGGTTGATAGTGACCGTGCAGATGGCGTATTCGGCCTTTGCATCTAAAGGATGAGGGATAGCTGGGGTAGAGTTGTGGTCTCGGAGGATGGTGAGGATTTCTATTTCAGTGAGATCTAGTGGACTTGGGGTGGCAAAGGTAGAGTTGTAGGATAGGACAAGAGCACGGGTTTCTTCCTCTGAGAGGTGGCATGGGTGTTTGCGGGGCGAAGATGTCTCAAGGATAGCGGAAGAGGTTGTTTAGAGAGCTCTGAAAAATGTGGGGGATGGCGTTTGGCAAGGGCATAAGGTTGGCGAGGAGAGTTCAGCGAGGTGGAGGAGGTTCATTAGCTCCAGGATGGAAATATGAATGCTCTGGGTTAGTTTGGCAGCTCTGGCGTGCAGAGAATCGATGTCCCTATGAGAAGGCGGTGCTAGAGGGCAAGGGGGCAGTGGTTCGGGAGCAGTTCTGACAACGTGAATAGGGGGGAGGGATTAGTATGGCCTGTGTTGTAAGCCATAGGATCTATGTTGGGGCCCCTTTGCGGGTTGGATTGAGGGCAGGAATGCACTGCGACCCTTTGCGCTTTTGGGGTGTCAAATATATGGCAGGTCTTTTCGCAATAATTTTATCCAGACTGGATCCAATACACTAATTCAGTTAATTTCAGTTACTTTGTATGTGCCTGAGGTATTTTTTATTGGGATGGCATTTCATTTAGGAGCTCAGGGCCTCATTTATTAAAAGTGACGCATCGCTGCGTGAAAACAGCGATGCGTCACTTTTCATTGCGCCCTCTTTGCGACATGCTGGATGCATCATATTTACAGTATGACCCATCATGTCGCAAGGAGTTACCGATACCTCAGTATTTCTGACGTATCTGTAGACGCAAAAATGACGCATTGCTGGAGTGTGTCACAAAAGTGACGCAACTCCAGCAATGGGTCATTTCACATGGGCAAGTCCCATTTCATATGTGCCTGCGTCAGTCTTACGCCTGCTGTGAGGCAGGCGTAAGATATTGACGCATTTGCGTCCTAGAAGTGGCGCAGTGAAATCTCATAGATTTCACTGCGTCACTTCTATGAGGCTTACTTACGTCGGAACGCCCTCCCTGCATACATTATACCTGGCGCAGGTATAATGTGGCGCAGGGGTTTACAAAGTGACGCATCTACCTAGATGCGTCACTTTGTAAATATGACGCAACATTGCACATTTTTTATGCCGCTGGTGCGTCACAAAAAGTGACACAGCGGCAGCGCAAAAGTGACGCATGGGCTCATAAATAAGCCCCTCAGTACTTACAAGCCGCTCCTGTGACTTAACGAGGATACCCTGTAACCCTGAGGACAGGCATGCAGACAAGGACTCTTACTACCCATGGAAACCATAGCACTTGGTGGCCCAGGTGTGTGTATTTGTACTGTGAATCCTTTATAACTGTATCTATAGCCAATCTACAGGTTTATCATGGGTCTCTAAATCAATGTAGAGAATGGCAATCATAGGCACGTGTAGAGGCAGCGTTCTACCCCACAAATATGGGGCTGAGTCAGCACAGGTGTTTAGGGCAAGCGTATCTACTGCATATGAAAGTTTATTAACTATGTTCATCAGCGGAATCTTCTCTGCTATGGTGGAGGAGCATCACCACCCCTGCCAGCAGCTGCAAAACTCAAAAAATAAAATGATCATTTTATTTTTAACACGAACGAGTCTTGGGGGAGGCCAGACGATGACAAGCTGGAGGGGGAGTGCTAGGACTGTGATCAGTGAGCATAACGGTTTGGCAGGCCGTCTCACGTCGGCCAAACAACCATGCGCACTGAAGCTGTCTCCAACCTGAGCTGAGTTGCTGGGTTGGAGACTACAGCAAAAGAAACAATTGATGGACGGAATGCTGGACAATGCAAACATTCACCCCCAGTCACAAGGATCTGGGTTAAATCCATCATTCTTTTGCTCACCACACCACCCCAGTTTGGACCCAGCCATATGCAAATCAGTCTTGACCCTGTTCCTTGTGGGAACAGTCCAGCCCGAACTGCCAAGCCAGGTCCTCCCTGGACCGGAAACAAGCATCCTAGGACCGGTTTCAGGGCATCACCCTTCTTCAGCCAGGCTAGCTTGAATCCAGTGGTGTAGTGAGCACGGGACCCACGTCTGGGCATACCCTTCCCACTTAGGGCGACAAATGCAAAAGAAACAATTGATGGACGGAATGCTGGACAATGCAAACATTCACCCCCAGTCACAAGGATCTGGGTTAAATCCATCATTCTTTTGCTCACCACACCACCCCAGTTTGGACCCAGCCATATGCAAATCAGTCTTGACCCTGTTCCTTGTGGGAACAGTCCAGCCCGAACTGCCAAGCCAGGTCCTCCCTGGACCGGAAACAAGCATCCTAGGACCGGTTTCAGGGCATCACCCTTCTTCAGCCAGGCTAGCTTGAATCCAGTGGTGTAGTGAGCACGGGACCCACGTCTGGGCATACCCTTCCCACTTAGGGCGACAAATGCAAAAGAAACAATTGATGGACGGAATGCTGGACAATGCAAACATTCACCCCCAGTCACAAGGATCTGGGTTAAATCCATCATTCTTTTGCTCACCACACCACCCCAGTTTGGACCCAGCCATATGCAAATCAGTCTTGACCCTGTTCCTTGTGGGAACAGTCCAGCCCGAACTGCCAAGCCAGGTCCTCCCTGGACCGGAAACAAGCATCCTAGGACCGGTTTCAGGGCATCACCCTTCTTCAGCCAGGCTAGCTTGAATCCAGTGGTGAGCAAAAGAATGATGGATTTAACCCAGATCCTTGTTGTGAGAAGTTGGCCTGGCATATGCTGTCCACTAATTATAGTGGGCACCTTGCACCAGTCCAAATCGACTCTTATGGTAGATAGGTTAAAGACAACCTTATTGAAAGCTATCCTAGTGGTAGCTATGGAGAGCAGCCTTCAGGCTAAGTCTTGAAGGAATGTAAAGCAGCTTGTTTTACCAGTCTATAATCTCTTGAGTGACCAAATGAAAGAGCACCACACCAGGTATATATTCAAAATATATGTATTTATTACTAAACACACCCCTCTAGTCTCTTTATGAGGCTAGAGTTCGAAATACATAGGTTATAAGTTATCTTAAATCACAGTAATAGCACAAATACACGTTTGGGCCCTAGGGGCGTACCAAACCATATACCAATAAAGTGGTATGCGAACCACGACTGAACTAGACACTAGGCCTAGAGCCTCTAGAAGTGCTTGGACCACAAGGAACCACCCAAGGTAGTGACACAGGGGACCCACGGGAGACGCGTGCAGTGTAAATACACAACCGCGATACGCCGTTAACTTCTATGGAGAAAGTCGGGATCGGGAAAATAGAGGAAAGGGACACTTAAAGAGGACTAGGACAAAACCCTTTGAGATCTAGGACTTTGAAGAGTCTCTACCCACGGGAGCACCGGAGTACTCGTGTTACCTCACCCAGGGAAGCCGGGTGCATAGGTGCCTTTCGGGGTCGGGTTTCGTCGTCGATTCGAATGGCGATCTGCTGCAAAGTGCTGCTGGCGGCCAAGAGAAAAGTGTCCGGGTGGATCCAAGAGTGGATCGGAGTTCTGGTGAACCTGAAAGCAGAGGGGACAGAGTCTGGGTCACTAGCCAGTGACCAGGAAGGCGATGGACAGATGCCCACCGATGTCGAGTGCTTCAGGTGCGTTGACGGTCGTCTTGACTCTTCAGCCACGAGGTCCGGGAGGCGTTGTCGGCGACCAGGAGCAGGATTCGGGCTGGTGCTCGATGTCTGTCGAGTGCTGAGGTGTCGGCGACCGGATTGGACCCAACAAGCCTTGGCAACGGCAAGTCTCGAGTAAGATGTAGATCGTCGATGGTGCAGACCAGCAAGGTCTGTGGAACTCACCCAGCGAGGGTAAGTGAGGGCAGGCCTGGAGCAACCAGGATGCCAAGTAAGGAAAAGATTGGCCTTCGTTAAGGGCTACTAGCCAACGGGCTAGCGACCGCGAAGGAGCCTCGTGACGCCGCACGTGGAGCTGGCTTACAGGACACTCGTGGAGTGGGGGCCAGTGATCTTCGGTGCAGGTGGTGCTGGAGGCTAGGGCTACTCGGAGCCCAAAGCACGACTTCTTGGGAGACCCAGAAGATGGTGCACTTGCAAATGTGCTCGGTGTCCAGGGTCACGGTCTCAAGTCACCCACGATAGCCACGGGCCTCAGCTTTGCTGGGGACTCAGGGTAGCCTCGGGGAAGTCTGAGAATCCACCTCTGGTGATGCGATGACTTCGGCGTCCGACGGGAGCTTCAGAAATGCGAACCGGACAGATGCTTCTTTGGTGCCTGCCAAGCAGGGAGTCACTCCTTGACCCCAAGGGAGATTCTTCAGTCCTCTAATCTTGTCGTAGAGCGTCGAAGGTCCAGGATTCAGTTTCAGAGTTTCGTCCAGGTATAATCTAAAGTCCTAAGGACTGGGTTCCTACCTTTATTCTAAAAATAGGGGTTGGACTACTCTGTGGCCCCACCTATGGGTGGGTCAGGGCAGAGGGGTGGCTACACCCCTTTCCCTTTGTCCAGTTCGCGCCAAAGCAGGGGCTGCAAGCCCCTGATCCGGTTTGAACTGGGGTATGCACAGGGACACCAAATGTGCCCCCAGTGCAGGACTTCAAAGCACCCGAAGGTGCTCCCGCCCAGCCCCAATACACATCATCCTGTCTGGGGAGGTGGTCACACCTCCCTGGGACAGATAACCTATTGTCCAGGCCTCCCCTGCCGGAGTTTCGCCCAGCAGCAGGAGGCCAGACTCGTGTCTGTGGCAGCAGCATCCATTTTGTGATGCCAGGGCTCTGGAAAGAAGTTACCGGACTAGTCAGTGTTAACATGTCTTTCCCTCTAGAAGGGTGGAATGCTACCCCCGCCGCCAGGATTGGCGGGGGGTAGTATTCCAAGATGTTTGACACCAAACACGACATGTTTAGGTGCAGCCATTCCATAGTTAGCATTTTACCGCGAGGATATAATGCGTTTAAGAGTATATGGTCAGGCTGCACTACAAACAGCATCAGAGATGGTCTCCGAACGCTGCAGAGGGGCCCTGCTCATGCAGGGGCACCCTCTCACATAGGAACCATGCACTCTGCCTTTAGGATTGATAAGGCCTGCCTTAGGAGTGACTTATAGGTTTATATGTGTGTATGTATTTCGTGATATAGGTAACCTATATCACAGTAAGAGGTGCATGCACCACCTTACCCAGGCTGCAGTAGCAGACCTGTGGTGTCAGTTTGGATGGCCTTCCAGGGGTGGCATAATACATGCTGCAGCCCCTGGCAGGCCTCTGAGGTACCTATGCCCTTGGTACATAGTATACCATATACTAGGGACTTATAAGGGCACTCCAGATCCCAATCAGTGATGTGCCTAAGGCACATGGAAACCATTTAGAGAGGAAGCAGCTAGGCTGGGGTTCTGATTAGCAGGGCCCCAGCCAGACTAATGTCGAAAAACAGTGAAGCATCAGCAAAAAGTGGGGGTACCCATGTGAAGCAGATCCTACTCTCCTACACAACCCCCCCAAACGTAGGGACATTAAACTAACCTTGCCCAGTTAAGTCTTCATGTTCTAAGTGGAAATACCTAGAGAGTCCATCTGCATTCGCATGGTTACTCCCAGGCCTATGTTCCACTGTAAAGTCCATCCCCTGTAGGGAAATGGACCACCTAAGCAGTTTGGGGTTTTCACCCTTCATTTGTTTTAGCCATAAGAGGGGCTTATGGTCTGTCTGAACCAGGAAGTGTGTACCAAACAAGTATGGCCTCAACTTCTTCAGAGCCCAGACCACAGCAAAGGCCTCCCTCTCTATGGCTGACCAACGTTTCTCTCTAGGGGTCAGCCTTCTGCTAATAAAAGCTACTGGCTGATCCTGACCTTCTTCATTCAATTGTGACAGTACAGCCCCTACCCCCAATTCAGATGCATCAGTTTGAACAATGAACTTCTTGGAGTAATCAGGACTCTGCAGAATTGGAGCAGTGCACATGGCCTGCTTGAGGTCATCAAATGCCTTTTGACAGCTAACTGTCCACTGAACCTTTTTGGGCATTTTCTTAGAAGTTAAGTCATTCAAGGGTGTCACTATTGATCCATACCCCTTGACAAATCTCCTATAGTACCCAGTCAGGCCTAGGAAGGCTCTCACCTGAGTCTGGGTAGTGGGAGCAGTCCAGTCCATGATGGTCTGGATCTTGCTCTGCAAAGGTTGAACCTGGCCTCCACCCACAAGGTGGCCCAGGTACACAACCTGACTCTGCCCTATCTGGCACTTAGTGGCCTTGATAGTCAGGCCTGCCTTTTGCAGGGCCTGTAAAACATTCCTGAGGTGGACCAGGTGATCCTCCCAGGTGGAGCTAAAGACAGCAATATCATCTAGATAAGCTGCACTATAGGCTTCCAGTCCTGTGAGAACTGTGTTCACCAACCTCTGGAAAGTGGCAGGTGCATTCTTCAGACCAAAGGGCATTACCACAAATTGATAATGCCCACTAGGGGTTGAGAATGCTGTCTTGGGCTTTGCAGTATCAGCTAGTCTGATCTGCCAGTAGCCAGCTGTTAGGTCAAATGTGCTGAGATATTTGGCAGAGGCCAAAGTATCTATGAGCTCATCTGCCCTGGGTATTGGATGGGCATCAGTCCTAGTGACTGCATTGAGACCCCTGTAGTCTACACAAAACCTCATCTCTCTTTTTCCACCACTGGTGTGAGGTTTCGGTACTAGGACTACTGGACTAGCCCAAGGGCTATCTGAGGGTTCAATTACTCCCAACTCCAACATTTTCTGGACTTCAGTCCTGATACAGTCCCTGACATGGTCAGGTTGCCTATAAATCTTGTTTTTAATAGGCAGACTGTCCCCAGTGTCCACTTCATGAGTGCACCAGGTGGTCTGACTGGGTGTCAGTGAAAACATATGTCGAAACTGATTGAGGACTTGCCTGCAATCAGTTTGTTGCTGGGTAGTGAGGCTGCCTGCCAAGGCTACACCATCAACTGACCCATCGTCAGGGTTCTGTGAGAGCAGGTCAGGGAGTGGGTCACTCTCTTCCTCCTGCCCTTCATCAGTAGCCATGAGCAAGCCCATGTCTGCCCTGTCCACATATGGTTTTAGTCTGTTGACATGGAGAACCCTGTGGGGACTCCTGGGTGTTCCCAGGTCCACTAAATAAGTGACCTCACCCTTCTGTTCAACAATAGTGTGGGGTCCACTCCATTTATCTTGGAGAGCTGCTGGGGCCACTGGCTCCAACACCCACACCTTCTGTCCTGGCTGGTAAACAGTCAGAACAGCCTTTGGTCATGCCAGGCCTTCTGAAGTTCCTGGCTAGCCTCAAGGTTTTTGGTTGCCTTTTTCATGTACTCAGCCATCCTGGAGCGGAGACCAAGTACATAGTCCACTATATCTTGCTTTGGGGGCTTGAGAGGTAACTCCCATCCTTCCTTCACCAAGCACAGTGGACCCCTCACAGGGTGGCCAAACAGAAGTTCAAAAGGGCTGTAACCAACCCCCTTCTGAGGCACCTCCCTATATGCGAATAAAAGGCAGGGCAAGAGTATGTCCCATCTACGCCTAAGCTTTTCTGGGAGCCCTTTAATCATGCCCTTCAAGGTTTTGTTGAATCTCTCAACTAAACCATTGCATTGTGGGTGATAGGGTGTGGTGAACTTATAAGTCACTCCACACTCCTTCCACATTGCTTTCAAGTACCCAGACATGAAGTTAGCACCCCTGTCTGATTCTACCTCCTTAGGAAAGCCCACTCTTGAGAAGATTCCCAGGAGGGCCCTTGCCACCACAGGTGCTGTAGTGGTCCTAAGGGGTATGGCTTCTGGGTACCTGGTGGCATGATCCACTACCACCAGGATAAACCTGTGCCCAGAGGCTGTTTGGGGATCCATGGGACCAACAATGTCAATCCCGACCCTCTCAAAGGGCACCCCCACCACAGGTAGTGGTATCAGGGGGGCCTTTGTAGTGCCACCTGCTTTGCCACTGGCTTGGCAGGTTACACAGGAGCGACAAAACTCCTTACTGTCTTCAGACATGTGGGGCCAGTGAAAGTGAGGGAGAATTCTGTCCCAAGTCTTGTTCTGGCCCAGGTGACCTGCTAAGGGAATATCATGAGCTAGGGTCAATAGGAAGCCCCTGAACTTCAAAGGTATTACCAACCTCCTGGTAGCACCAGGCTTGGGGTCTCTACTCTCTGAGTACAGGAGTCCATCATCCCAATACACTGTATGGGGACCACTAGCTTTCCCAGCAGCCTCAGCAGCAGCTTGCTGTCTGAGGGGTTCAAGGGAGGGGCAGCTCTGCTGCTCCTGGCTCAGATCTGCCCTAGAAGGTCCCCCTGTCCCCAAGAACTCAACCTGGTCAGGTTCAAGTTCCTCTGGGACAGTTCCTTCTTCAGGGCTGAGATCATCCCCCTCAAGGGACTGATCTTCCTCCTGAGCCAAGGGGAAGGCACTGCCTTAACCCTACTACTCCTCCTCTTGGAAGGCACTTGGTCCATTCTTCCAGAATCCAAGGCCTGTTCAGTGCTAGACATTTTGGCTTGTGACCTGGTCACAGCAAACACATCTGCAGGGATCCCCAGCATTTCTGCATGGGTCCTGAGCTCCACTTCTGCCCAAGCAGAAGTCTCTAAGTCATTGCCAAGCAAGCATTCGACTGGTAGGTTTGCACTTACCACAACCTTCTTAAGGCCAGTTACCCCTCCCCAGGAGAAGTTAACAACTGCCAGAGTATGGTCTGTTCTGACATTGCTAGCATTGGTCACTTGGTACATCTCACCAAGCATAACTTGCCCAGGTAGCACAAGGTCTTGTGTCACCATTGTGACACTTGCCCCTGTGTCCCTAAATGCCAAAGCCTCACGTCCATTAATTAAAGGCTGTTGTCTGTACTTGCCCAGATTACTGGGACTCACAGTGGAGGTCACATCCATGCCTCCATCACAGACTAACACAGCCTGAGTCAGTTCTCTGACTAAGTCAGAGCCCAACTCAGTTCCCAGGGTGAACCCTACTAAACCCTTTGCTGGAGCACTTCCACCAACTGTACTAGGGGGAACAGGTGCCTTAGGGGCATTGGTGGGTGCTGGACTGGAGTCTTTGGACTTGGTGCAATCACTGGTCCAGTGGGTCTTTTGCTTACAGACCTTGCACCATGGTTTTCTTTGGCCTTTACCTTTGGTAGACTGGGAATCCCCACCAGAAGAAGATTTTTGGGGGCCTGATGAAGACTTTTGATCTTTACCCTTCTCCCCACCCTTGTCAGAGTTCTTAGCATCTTGCTTCTTGGTTTCCCCACCTTGGTTCTGTACCTTCTGCTTCACCCTGGTCCTGACCCATTTGTCTGCCTTCTTTCCCAATTCTTGGGGAGAGGTCAGATCAGAGTCTACCAGGTATTGATGCAACAGCTGATTTTGACAGTTATTAAGAATCTGCTCCCTCATTATCAGATTATACAATCCTGAGAAGTCACACACCTTACTGCCCATCAACCAGCCTTCCAGAGCCTTGGCAGAACAATCCACATAGTCTACCCAGTCTTGAGTCTGTGCTTTTTGGGTGTCTCTGAACTTCAACCTGTACTGTTCAGTGGTTAGGCCAAACCCATCAATAAGAGCACTCTTCAAGACCTTGTAATTGTCAGCATCCTCCTCTCTAACAGTGAGGAGCTTATCTCTACCTTTGTCAGCAAAGGAGAGCCACAAGATTGCTGCCCACTGCTCCTGAGGGACCTTCTGTACTTTACAGGCCCTCTCTAAAGCAGTTATCCATTTGTGGATATCATCCCCACTCTGGTAGGGAGGGACAATCTTGCTCAGGTTCCTATGGTCATAGGACCTTTCCCTATCTCTAGGGACATGGCTGCCACCATGGGACTCTAGTCCCAACTTTCTTCTCTCTCTAAGGAGATCTAGGGATTCTCTATCTAAAGCTAATTGCTTTTTTCTGAGTTCCAGCTGAGTTTCCTCATACTGGACTAGCCTCTTTCTTCTCTCATGAGAGGATTCTCTCCTATGAGATGAGACAGAGCTCCCTATAGAGGTGCCAGAGTGGTTAGACTCCTGAGAAGGAGACCTAGACCTTCTGGGCACACTCTTAATCCTTCCTGGGGGACAAAGAGGGCATCATTTTGATCATCCTCATCATCATCCACAGGAGGGATTGGGTTTTCCAGGTCAGGGTCATTGTCACCCTCCTGGTCAGTTTCAGAGGGGGGGCTGGGGGTAGTGGTACCCCTGGCCCCTTCCTCATCTGCTGGCCCACCCTCTGCTCCTACCCCTTCAGTCTCTGAAGACTTACTAAGATCATAAGCCACCAACAATTCCTTGAGGTGTTGGGTGGTGGGACTTTGGCCTGTCCTTATTTTTCTCAAGTTACATAAAGCTCTCAATTCCAAGAATGGGAGTGTATCATACTTGGAGGGTGGAAGCTCACTGACTTCCTGCAAGGATTCTTTGGATCCTGCCCTTAAAGACATTACTAGTGTGGTGTGGTGTATGCACTACCTACTCTAGTGTGGCCTACTAAACTCTCTTGAGTTGTAGAAAGGGTTGTGCTATCCCTTAACACACAACTCTAAGTTCAGTAGAACTTACTGTTATTCTAAGCTTAAATTATATGTACCTTAGGTACCTTTAGTGGTTTTCAGTTGATCAATTCAATTGAGATTATCTGGTAAAACAATAGCAAGCTGGAATCCCACACGCTGCACACCAATGTGAGAAGTTGGCCTGGCATATGCTGTCCACTAATTATAGTGGGCACCTTGCACCAGTCCAAATCGACTCTTATGGTAGATAGGTTAAAGACAACCTTATTGAAAGCTATCCTAGTGGTAGCTATGGAGAGCAGCCTTCAGGCTAAGTCTTGAAGGAATGTAAAGCAGCTTGTTTTACCAGTCTATAATCTCTTGAGTGACCAAATGAAAGAGCACCACACCAGGTATATATTCAAAATATATGTATTTATTACTAAACACACCCCTCTAGTCTCTTTATGAGGCTAGAGTTCGAAATACATAGGTTATAAGATCTTAAATCACAGTAATAGCACAAATACACGTTTGGGCCCTAGGGGCGTACCAAACCATATACCAATAAAGTGGTATGCGAACCACGACTGAACTAGACACTAGGCCTAGAGCCTCTAGAAGTGCTTGGACCACAAGGAACCACCCAAGGTAGTGACACAGGGGACCCACGGGAGACGCGTGCAGTGTAAATACACAACCGCGATACGCCGTTAACTTCTATGGAGAAAGTCGGGATCGGGAAAATAGAGGAAAGGGACACTTAAAAGAGGACTAGGACAAAACCCTTTGAGATCTAGGACTTTGAAGAGTCTCTACCCACGGGAGCACCGGAGTACTCGTGTTACCTCACCCAGGGAAGCCGGGTGCATAGGTGCCTTTCGGGGTCGGGTTTCGTCGTCGATTCGAATGGCGATCTGCTGCAAAGTGCTGCTGGCGGCCAAGAGAAAAGTGTCCGGGTGGATCCAAGAGTGGATCGGAGTTCTGGTGAACCTGAAAGCAGAGGGGACAGAGTCTGGGTCACTAGCCAGTGACCAGGAAGGCGATGGACAGATGCCCACCGATGTCGAGTGCTTCAGGTGCGTTGACAGTCGTCTTGACTCTTCAGCCACGAGGTCCGGGAGGCGTTGTCGGCGACCAGGAGCAGGATTCGGGCTGGTGCTCGATGTCTGTCGAGTGCTGAGGTGTCGGCGACCGGATTGGACCCAACAAGCCTTGGCAACGGCAAGTCTCGAGTAAGATGTAGATCGTCGATGGTGCAGACCAGCAAGGTCTGTGGAACTCACCCAGCGAGGGTAAGTGAGGGCAGGCCTGGAGCAACCAGGATGCCAAGTAAGGAA
Organism: Calotriton arnoldi; assembly: GCA_963921515.1. Lineage (NCBI taxonomy): Eukaryota > Metazoa > Chordata > Amphibia > Caudata > Salamandridae > Calotriton > Calotriton arnoldi. The sequence goes on along the minus strand of CAWUFW010001097.1, from coordinate 800,378 downwards.
AAGATTGGCCTTCGTTAAGGGCTACTAGCCAACGGGCTAGCGACCGCGAAGGAGCCTCGTGACGCCGCACGTGGAGCTGGCTTACAGGACACTCGTGGAGTGGGGGCCAGTGATCTTCGGTGCAGGTGGTGCTGGAGGCTAGGGCTACTCGGAGCCCAAAGCACGACTTCTTGGGAGACCAGAAGATGATGCACTTGCAAATGTGCTCGGTGTCCAGGGGTCACGGTCTCAAGTCACCCACGATAGCCACGGGCCTCAGCTTTGCTGGGGACTCAGGGTAGCCTCGGGGAAGTCTGAGAATTTACCTCTGGTGATGCGATGACTTCGGCGTCCGACGGGAGCTTCAGAAATGCGAACCGGACAGATGCTTCTTTGGTGCCTGCCAAGCAGGGGAGTCACTCCTTGACCCCAAGGGAGATTCTTCAGTCCTCTAATCTTGTCGTAGAGCGTCGAAGGTCCAGGATTCAGTTTCAGAGTTTCGTCCAGGTATAATCTAAAGTCCTAAGGACTGGGTTCCTACCTTTATTCTAAAAATAGGGGTTGGACTACTCTGTGGCCCCACCTATGGGTGGGTCAGGGCAGAGGGGTGGCTACACCCCTTTCTCTTTGTCCAGTTCGCGCCAAAGCAGGGGCTGCAAGCCCCTGATCCGGTTTGAACTGGGGTATGCACAGGGACACCAAATGTGCCCCCAGTGCAGGACTTCAAAGCACCCGAAAGTGCTCCCGCCCAGCCCCAATACACATCATCCTGTCTGGGGAGGTGGTCACACCTCCCTGGGACAGGAAACCTGTTGTCCAGGCCTCCCCTGCCGGAGTTTCGTCCAGCAGCAGGAGGCCAGACTCGTGTCTGTGGCAGCAGCATCCATTTTGTGATGCCAGGGCTCTGGAAAGAAGTTACCGGACTAGTCAGAGTTAACATGTCTTTCCCTCTAGAAGGGTGGAATGCTACCCCCGCCGCCAGGATTGGCGGGGGGTAGTATTCCAAGATGTTTGACACCAAACACGACATGTTTAGGTGCAGCCATTCCATAGTTAGCATTTTACCGCGAGGATATAATGCGTTTAAGAGTATATGGTCAGGCTGCACTACAAACAGCATCAGAGATGGTCTCCGAACGCTGCAGAGGGGCCCTGCTCATGCAGGGGCACCCTCTCACATAGGAACCACGCACTCTGCCTTTAGGATTGATAAGGCCTGCCTTAGGAGTGACTTATAGGTTTATATGTGTGTATGTATTTCGTGATATAGGTAACCTATATCACAGTAAGAGGTGCATGCACCACCTTACCCAGGCTGCAGTAGCAGACCTGTGGTGTCAGTTTGGATGGCCTTCCAGGGGTGGCATAATACATGCTGCAGCCCCTGGCTAGGCCTCTGAGGTACCTATGCCCTTGGTACATAGTATACCATATACTAGGGACTTATAAGGGCACTCCAGATCCCAATCAGTGATGTGCCTAAGGCACATGGAAACCATTTAGAGAGGAAGCAGCTAGGCTGGGGTTCTGATTAGCAGGGCCCCAGCCAGACTAATGTCGAAAAACAGTGAAGCATCAGCAAAAAGTGGGGGTACCCATGTGAAGCAGATCCTACTCTCCTACACTTGTGACTGGGGGTGAATGTTTGCATTGTCCAGCATTCCGTCCATCAATTGTTTCTTTTGCATTTGTCGCCCTAAGTGGGAAGGGTATGCCCAGACGTGGGTCCCGTGCTCACTACACCACTGGATTCAAGCTAGCCTGGCTGAAGAAGGGTGATGCCCTGAAACCGGTCCTAGGATGCTTGTTTCCGGTCCAGGGAGGATCTGGCTTGGCAGTTCGGACTGGACTGTTCCCACAAGGAACAGGGTCAAGACTGATTTGCATATGGCTGGGTCCAAACTGGGGTGGTGTGGTGAGCAAAAGAATGATGGATTTAACCCAGATCCTTGTGACTGGGGGTGAATGTTTGCATTGTCCAGCATTCCGTCCATCAATTGTTTCTTTTGCATTTGTCGCCCTAAGTGGGAAGGGTATGCCCAGACGTGGGTCCCGTGCTCACTACACCACTGGATTCAAGCTAGCCTGGCTGAAGAAGGGTGATGCCCTGAAACCGGTCCCAGGATGCTTGTTTCCGGTCCAGGGAGGACCTGGCTTGGCAGTTTGGGCTGGACTGTTCCCACAAGGAACAGGGTCAAGACTGATTTGCATATGGCTGGGTCCAAACTGGGGTGGTGTGGTGAGCAAAAGAATGATGGATTTAACCCAGATCCTTGTGAATGTTTGCATTGTCCAGCATTCCGTCCATCAATTGTTTCTTTTGCATATGTTGCCCTAAGAGGGATGGGTATGCCCAGACGTGGGTCCCATGCTCACTACACCACTGGATTCAAGCTAGCCTGGCTGAAGAAGGGTGATGCCCTGAAACCGGTCCTAGGATGCTTGTTTCCGGTCCAGGGAGGATCTGGCTTGGCAGTTCAGGCTGGACTGTTCCCACAAGGAACAGGGTCAAGACTGATTTGCATATGGCTAGGTCCAAACTGGGGTGGTGTGGTGAGCAAAAGAATGATGGATTTAACCCAGATCCTTGTGACTGGGGGTGAATGTTTGCATTGTCCTGCATTCCGTCCATCAATTGTTTCTTTTGCATTTGTCGCCCTAAGTGGGAAGGGTATGCCCAGACGTGGGTCCCGTGCTCACTACACCACTGGATTCAAGCTAGCCTGGCTGAAGAAGGGTGATGCCCTGAAACCGGTCCTAGGATGCTTGTTTCCGGTCCAGGGAGGATCTGGCTTGGCAGTTCGGGCTGGACTGTTCCCACAAGGAACAGGGTCAAGACTGATTTGCATATGGCTGGGTCCAAACTGGGGTGGTGTGGTGAGCAAAAGAATGATGGATTTAACCCAGATCCTTGTGACTGGGGGTGAATGTTTGCATTGTCCAGCATTCTGTCCATCAATTGTTTCTTTTGCATTTGTCGCCCTAAGTGGGAAGGGTATGCCCAGACGTGGGTCCCGTGCTCACTACACCACTGGATTCAAGCTAGCCTGGCTGAAGAAGGGTGATGCCCTGAAACCGGTCCTAGGATGCTTGTTTCCGGTCCAGGGAGGATCTGGCTTGGCAGTTCGGGCTGGACTGTTCCCACAAGGAACAGGGTCAAGACTGATTTGCATATGGCTGGGTCCAAACTGGGGTGGTGTGGTGAGCAAAAGAATGATGGATTTAACCCAGATCCTTGTGACTGGGGGTGAATGTTTGCATTGTCCAGCATTCCGTCCATCAATTGTTTCTTTTGCATTTGTCGCCCTAAGTGGGAAGGGTATGCCCAGACGTGGGTCCCGTGCTCACTACACCACTGGATTCAAGCTAGCCTGGCTGAAGAAGGGTGATGCCCTGAAACCGGTCCTAGGATGCTTGTTTCCGGTCCAGGGAGGATCTGGCTTGGCAGTTCGGGCTGGACTGTTCCCACAAGGAACAGGGTCAAGACTGATTTGCATATGGCTGGGTCCAAACTGGGGTGGTGTGGTGAGCAAAAGAATGATGGATTTAACCCAGATCCTTGTGACTGGGGGTGAATGTTTGCATTGTCCAGCATTCCGTCCATCAATTGTTTCTTTTGCATGGGTTGGAGACTACAGGCACAGGCTCCTAATCTTCCTGGGAGCGCAAATTGAGGGTGCTCAGGCCAATCCTGACACTGTTCTCATGCATGAGAGCAGCGTCAGGATTGGCCTGCAGGGATCCTGGCAATCTGTGCAGTGCAGCAGAAGAGCACTGAGTCGGCGATGCAGCGAGCAGCAAGCTGCAGGTAAGTGTTTTCTTTTTTCTTTTTTTTATGGTTGTCCGTCCGAAGCCCCCTACCCCCGCCCTGCCATTCTGCCTTGATACTAGCCACCACTGATGCTCATATTATTCGATGTAAGGGCTGCCTTCAACATGATGGACTATGCTGGTCTGCTAAGTCTACTGAATTGTGGAAGGTGTCATGGAGTGGACCTTGGGATGATTTTGGAAATTTGTTGGTAGAGAATCAAGGGTGTGAGTGGGGGCCCTATCAACTGCTTCCATCGTCTTTGTATATTGAGCACAGGTGTTGGTGGGTCACTGTTCCTTTTTCAGGAGTAATAAATTGTTGTTGGTATTTTCTTTCGGCGGGGTTCGCAATATTGTAAATTCCTCTGTGAACTGGTCTGTGTCATCACTTTCTCTGTGAAGGAGTCAGTATCGTTACTTTCTCACAAGAGTGTTTGTTTATGTTAATTGCTCTCAGAAATGCTTGGTGTCATGTTCTCTTAGGTATTACAACTTTCAATCATGATGGGATGTGCTGTTATTTCTTCCAAGAGCGGTCAGTGTTTTACTCTCGCTTAAGGGGGGTTAGTGCAGTTAATATCTTTCCTAATAGAATGGTTTTATAAATTCACTTCAGGTAGGTTGGCACTGTCACCTGTTCTCAGAACGGGGTGATGCTGTTATTTCATTATAGGACTGATTCTTGTAGTTACTTTCCATGTGAAAGGGTTGTAACATTTACTTATCTCAAGAGGGTTAGGTTTTAAGATTTTCTATCGGGCAGTAGGGGTTGTTCCTTTATATCAGAATCATTGGTACCTTCACCCCACATCAAGAATCTACAATGGCAATATGTTATCGGCCTGCGTGACCCACATTTCCACCTCCATATCACAATCTTGAAAAACAATTGCTCTTTCTCCATTTCATGATTTTAGCCATTTCCATAATCAACAGATGGTAAATTAGCTGCGACGGGGGCTCCCTGGAGATACCAAATTGGCCCCTTTGCACGTGACGACCAACTTGAACTGCACTGGGCCTAGTAGCAGCAAAACGAGAAATTGGCAAGACGTGGAACGGAACAGAAACTCCATGGTTAGAATGCCGGAAGAAAGGGGTAGATTGTGCCATGAGCCTGGAGATTCTAATAATTGTCACTAGAGGCTGCCCTCAGAAACACCATCAAATTTTATCACACTGGTGCCAATACAGAGGGATCCTCCTTGATCCAAAAGCAGCCGTGATAAATACCCTGGATGCAGAAATCTGAATTTATGATGGACTTCGGCCACCCTGAGAGGGGGCGAGAGACAGGAGAGATTAAGAGAGGGGTCTATAATGTACATGTACACCCAGTTTCTCTTGCTTCTTTCAGCCAATTGTGGTCTGGTCAGGAGGGATCACTGACAAAATATCGACGGACCGAATATCGAGGTACCAAAATATCGATGCAAAAATATCGAAGTCAAGAATATCGACATCCTATCTACATCATGGTAAGTACAAAATATCGGAAAAAAATATCGATGTCAAAAATATAGTTGTAAAAATATCGTTTTTTTAAATGTTAAAAAAATAATGTAAAATAAAGTAAATAATACATACAATTAAAAGAAACATAGTTAAAAATATTAAAACATGTTTAAAAATAATAACTAATACATATAATGTTAAAATAAATTAAACATATACATATATAAAATAATATATATACTTACTCCACAGAGTGCAACAGTAGGGAAAGTGTTGGATAGAGTAGGGGTAAAATTACTATTCCCACTCCAGTGAGTGCAACAGTAGGGAAAGTGTTAGATAGCGTAGGGGTAAAAATTACTATTCCCACTCCAGAGAGTGCAACAGTAGGGAAAGTGTTGGATAGCGTAGGGGTAAAAATTACTATTCCCACTCCAAAGAGTGCAACAGTAGGGAAAGCGTTGCATAGCGTAGGGGTTAAAAAACACACAACCCACTCCGCATAAAATTTCACACAATTAATGTAATTATCAATTAATCAATTAATAAAAATTAATTACCAATTAATAATTATTTAACAATAAATTAATCAATACCAATAAATAATAATTAATAAAAATTAATTACCAATTAATAATTAATCAACAATAAATTAATTATCAATACCAATAAATAATTAATAAAAATTAACTGCCAATTAATAATTAATTACCAATAAATTCATTATCAATACCCACAAATAAAAATTAATAATTACTTAATTACAATTAAATTACTTCCCACCCTATTCCCCTATAAACCCACAACCCGCAACAGAACTAAAACGCAAAATTTTATTAAAAATAATTAATAATTCCTAAAAATTATTTAATTTTCTATAATTAAATTACTTCCCACCGTATTCCCCTATAAACCCACAACCCGCTACGGTACTAAAACGCATAATTTACTTTAAAAAAAATTACTAACTTCTAAAAATTGTATACATATATTTAAAAAAACAGTACAATACTTAACAAAAAATATAGAACACATACATATAAAATACATACTAAAATACATAACACTAATATAAACATCGATATTAATAACATCGATATTTTTGCTATCAATATTACTAACTTCGATATTAACAAAAACGATATTTCTTACCTTCAGGTCGATATTCTGGTCGTCGATATTCTTGCTGTCGATATTCTGTCCCTACGATATTTAAAACTCAATATTAATGTAGGTCGATATTAAAAACTCAATATTATGTCTGTGCACCGGTCAGGAGATACCATTGTGTTACCCATGTATCATTGTCTTAGTAATTGATGTCTGCAATGCAAAAAAACAATAAAATGTGTTGTAAAAAACAGATGGTAAACTAATGATGGCAGGAGGATACAAAGATTATCACAATTGGTAGTTGAAAGATTAGTGCTCACGGTATGGAAATTCACAAAAACACTAGATCAGGGTCTCTAACCTTTCCTGTAATAAGAGCTACTTCTGTTTAGTGAAAGTCATCCCAAGCTACCAGTTTTATTAGAGATGTAATAATAATCACGTAAGGCAAGATTAAATTAGTAGCCCCCCATATGCAAGATCACCAGCAGTTATCACCTCAGTGCATCAGGCACAGCTGACAGTAGTAATGTAAAAAATGCTTTGTCAATGTGGAATGCCTCTAAATGGGTAATACAAACATCCGTAGCTACAATGTCCGTAACAACAAGTTCATAATATTAATAATAGTTTCCCCGGCTCTGGTTGATTGTTATCACTCAAATATCAGCTTTTAATATATTTTGGAAATTCAACTATTTTTCTCTAAGTATCAGCTTTTGCGTTCTGCTAATACATATATTTTTTGTCTTGAATATACACTTTTTAGTTTTGATATACATTTATTTATTCAACCAAGCAAAAGCTCATAATTTAGTTCATAGGCTGCACACAGAAGAGCTACTTATGGGTAGCTGGTGAGCTATCAGTAGCTCATGAGCAACTTATTGGAGAAGTCTGCACTAATTCATAGCTCTAATCAAATTAGTAGTCAAGGAAGAATTCTTTTGGATCACAAAGGGAGCTCATTTGGGATGAATTATTGAAGTTAATTGAATAGCCATAGCTTTATATAAATTGTCTTATACACCACCTTGCCCTCCTAAATTCATTCAAATCCTAGCTTTCGCTCATCAATTTCCACCATCTCTTCCCCTTATGTTTTTGTCTTGTTTGGTATGGGTGTCTTTAATGAGAAATATGGGATGTTACTTTTCACACGATGTACACATCTATATACATATAACAAAACTCCCTCCCCTGAAAAGGAAGAAGTTGCACTTACAAAGTCGCAATGATTTTTTTCTCTATTAATTGAACAAGATCTTGTAATCCTTGTGTCAGTTTAGCAGCATTTTAGCAGTCCATTTTATAATCCTTGTTTTGATTGGCAGCGTTTTGGCAGTTCGATGCGTTTCGGTCTTTACGACCTTGTTCACAGATCCCGCCATCAGCAATTCCCTTCAGCTTAGGACAATCACTGGCTTGTTATTTTAATACAATTTTGGCCCCTTAGTGGTCACCCACAGTGGGTGAGAAATCCAGCTCTTTTTCTAGCCCATGGCATCCAACAGTCTTGTTTTCATAGTCAAGAATTGTTGCAATAAACAAGAACATTTCTTTATGATAAAGGCAACCCTACAGTCGTTCGCATTGAATACAGTTTTGGCCCACTGATAGCCCCCGCCCCCCATGATGGGTTGCAGTTACTTTGCATTCTGGGGCTGGTGGTCCCGATCATACAAATTTAAGCTTTCCAGTGGCCAATGTCGATGTTTTTCTTTTTTTGTTTACTAATGGAACATGGATTGGAAAAATAGCATACCTTTATTTCAGTTCAGTCCATTTTCAAGGCTGAGTGAATCCATAGCCACAGAATCCCGTGGCGGTAGCCCTTTGCCTGTCAGAGTTCCTCACCCTCTACAATAAGTCGGTCCATTCTTGGGAAGTTGGCGAGCTTAATCTGGCGGTGCGTCCTGTTGCGGCAGAACCAAGCCGCTGTAATATTACAAAACTACCTCCCATAAAAAGGACAAATTCGTGATGATTTTTTCTATATTAATTGAACAAAATCTTGTAATTTTTATATCAGTTTAGCAGCATTTTGGCAGTCCATTTTATAGTCCTTGTATTGATTTTGGCAGCTTTTTGGCAGTCTGACACGTTTCGGTCTTTATGACCTTGTTCACAGATCCTGCCATCAGCAATTTCCTTCAGCTGAGGACAATCACTGGCTTGCTGTTTTTATACAATTTCAGTCCCCTATTGGTCCCCCGCAGTGTGTAAGAAATCCACTCTTTTTCAAGCCTGTGGCATTCAACAGTCTTGGTTTAATATTCAAGAATTTTTGCAATAAACACCGAACATTTGTTTATGATAAAGGCAACCCTACAGCCATTTGCATTGAATTCAGTTTTGGCCCGCTGATAGGCCCTCATGATGGGTTGCAGTTACAGTGCATTCTGGGGCTGGTGGTCCTAATCATACTGTAGAAAACCGCCTCTCTGTACAGTGTACTAAAATGAAGTACACTATATAAAGAGTGTGAGATTTCCGCAAAAGGCAGGTAGAGGCAAAAGTAGATAATACTAACTCTCTTTTTGTGGTAGTGTGGGTGAGCAGTTAGGCTTATCCGAGGGTAGTGCTAAGCATTTGTTGTACTCACAGAGTTAATAAATGAAACACACACTGAAGAATAAATCCAAGACCAATTTGTAAAAATATCATCAATTTTTATATAATTTTCAAGACCCTAAACACAGTTCTAAAGTAAGTACTTTCAAAGTCACGATTTTTCAAAGTTCGGAAAATACATCACTTCTATGCACAATTACCCACCACAGGAAACAATGGGGATAAAGCAGAAAAATGCATAGAAATTCAGGCAATGCTTTCACAAAGTTCACCTTCTCGTTTTAGGTTGATGTCGGGACCAGGTCTGCTGTAGTAAAGTATAGCAAAAAGAGTGCTCGGTGTACCAAGTGAACTAGAACCTATTGTTTAAAAAAGGTCTGTCTTTTTTGTTATACTTTACTACACAAAGTGCATAAAAAGTAAAAACCTTTGAAATTCTTGGTGTGTATGATTTTGATTCTCCCTCTGACAATCCGTTCCCATGAGTATATGCCCTTGAGCTTTATAATTATCAAATATTATGCATATAGACCACAGGAACCATTGTTCCTTCTATAATTGATACCCTGGTTCCTTGTGAGTAGGGTGACCCTTGTTCTTTTTGAACATCCTGTGAGAAGTTGGCCTGGCATATGCTGTCCACTAATTATAGTGGGCACCTTGCACCAGTCCAAACAACCCCTTATTGGAGATAGGTTAAAGACAACCTTATTGAAAGCTATCCTAGTGGTAGCTATGGAGAGCAGCCTTCAGGCTAAGTCTTGAAGGAATGTAAAGCAGCTTGTTTTACCAGTCTATAATCTCTTGAGTGATCAAATGAAAGAGCACCACACCAGGTATATATTCAAAATATATGTATTTATTGCTAAACACACCCCTCTAGTCTCTTTATGAGGCTAGAGTTCAAAATACACAAGTTATAAGTTATTTAAACACAGTAATAGCACAAATACACGTTTGGGCCCTAGGGGCGTACCAAACCATATACCAATAAAGTGGTATAAGAACCACGACTGAGCTAGACACTAGGCCTAGAGCCTCTAGAAGTGCTTGGACCACAAGGAACCACCCAAGGTAGTGACACAGGGGACCCACGGGGGATGCGTGCAGTGTAAATACACAGCCGCGATACGCCGTTAACTTCTATGGAGAAAGTCGCGATCAGGAAATTAAAGAAAAGGGACACTTAAAGGAGGACTTGGAGCAAACCCTTTGAGAACTAGGTCGTTCTAGAGTCTCTACCCACGGGAGCACCGGAGTACTCTTGTTACCTCACCCAGGGAAGCCGGGTGCATAGGTGCCTTTCGGGGTCGGGTTTCGTCGTCGATTTGAATGGCGATCTGCTGCAAAGTGCTGCTGGCGACCAAGTGGAAAGTGTCCGGGTGGATCCAAGAGTGGATCGGAGATCTGAAGAACCTGAAAGCAGAGGGGACAGAGTCTGGGTCACTAGCCAGTGACCAGGAAGGCGATGAGCGGATGCCCACCGATGTTGAGTGCTTCAGGTAGGTTGACAGTTGTCTTGACTCTTCAGCCACGAGGTCCAGGAGGCGTTGTCGGTGACCAGGAGCAGGATTCGGGCTGGTACATGATGTCTGTCGAGTGCTGAGGTGTCGGCGACCGGATTGGACCCAACAAGCCTTGGCAACGGCAAGTCTCGATGAAAGTGAAGAATGACGATGATGCAGACCAGCAAGGTCTGAGGAACTCACCCAGCAAGGGTAAGTGAGGGCAAGCCTGGAGCAACCGGAAAGCCCAAGAAGAAAAGGATTGGGCTTCGTGAAGGGCTACTAGCCAACGGGCTAGTGACCGCAAAGGAGCCTCAAGACGGTGCACGTGGAGCTGGCTCACAGGACACTCGTGGAGTGGAGGCCAGTGATCTTTGGTGCAGTTGGTGCTGGAGGCTAGGGCTACTCAGAGCCCAAAGCACGACTTCGTGAAAGACCCAGAAGAGGATGCACTAGCAAATGCGTGTGGTGTCCAGGGGTCACGGTTCCACGTTACCCATGACAGCTACGGGCCTCAGCTTTGCTGGGGACTCAGGGAAGCCTCGAGGAAGTCTGGAAATCCACGTCTGGTGATGCAAAGACTTCGGCGTCCGACGGGAGCTTAGGCGATGCAGACCGGACAATTACTTCTTTGGTGCCTGCCAAGCAAGGGAGTCACTCCTTGACCCCAAGGGAGATTCTTCTGTCCTCTAGTCTTGAGTAGAGCGTCGAAGGTCCAGGATTCAGTGTCAGAGTTTCGTCCAGGGATAATCTAAAGTCCTAAGGACTGGGTTCCTATACTTATACTAAGTTTAGGGGTTGGACTACTCTGTGGCCCCACCTATGGGTGGGTCAGGGCAGAGGGGTGGCTACACCCCTTTCCCTTTGTCCAGTTCGCGCCAAAGCAGGGGCTGCAAGCCCCTGATCCGGTTTGAACTGGGGTATGCACAGGGACACCAAGTGTGTCCCCAGTGCAGGACTTCAAAGCACCCGAAAGTGCTCCCGCCCAGCCCCAATACACATTATCCTGTCTGGGGAGGTGGTCACACCTCCCTGGGACAGGAAACCTATTGTCCAGGCCTCCCCTGCCGGAGTTTCGTCCAGCAGCAGGAGGCCAGACTTGTGTCTGTGGCAGCAGCATCCATTTTGTGATGCCAGGGCTTTAGAAAGAAGTTACCGGCGAGGCCAGGGTTAACATGTCTCTCCCTCTAGAAGGGTGGAATGCTACCCCCGCCGCCAGAATTGGCGGGGGGGTAGTATTCCAAGATGTTTGACACCAAACAAGACATGTTTCGGTGCAGCCATTCCAAAGTTAGCATTTAACGCGAGGTTATAATGCGCTTAAGAGTATATGGTCAGGCTGCACTACAAACAGCATCAGAGAAGGGTCTCCGAACGCTGCAGAGGGGCCCTGCTCATGCAGGGGCACCCTCTCACATAGGAACCACGCACTCTGCCTTCAGGATTGATAAGGCCTGCCATAGGAGTGACTTATAGGTTTATATGTGTGTATGTATATAGTGATATAGGTAACCTATATCACAGTAAGGGGTGCATGCACCACCTTACCCAGGCTGCAGTAGCAGACCTGTGGTGTCAGTTTGGATGGCCTTCCAGGGGTGGCATAATACATGCTGCAGCCCCTGGTAGGCCTCTGAGGTACCTATGCCCTTGGTACATAGTATACCATATACTAGGGACTTATAAGGGCACTCCAGATTCCAATCAGAGATGTGCCTAAGGCACATGGAAACCTTTTACAGAGAAAGCAGATAGACTGGGGCCCTGAATAGCAGGATCCCAGTCCAACTAAGTCATAAACCAGCAAAACACCATAACAAAAGTGGGGGCAACCATATAGTCAGATTCCACCTTCCTACATAACCCCCCCAAACGAAAGGAGATAAGGCTAACCTTGGCCAGTTGAGCCTTCATTGACTAAGTGGCCATATAAGGAAGCACCTGCACTAGCATGGTTGCCCCCTGTCTTATGGTCCACTAAGCAATCCCTCACCCTAAGGGTATGAGAGGGTCTCCACCATGGGGAATCACTACCTGTGGTGTGCTTAGGTAAAGTACAAGGCTGGTGAGGTGTCTGAGTAGGGAAGTGAGGCCCTAGGAATGTTGGTCTCAGCTTCCTCACGTCACTGGTCACCATGTATGCCTGTCTTTCCATGACTGAGTTGCACTTTGCTCTAAGGGTCAACCTTTGGCTGCCTACAGCTGGGGGTTGGGTCCCTTTGGATGGACTACTGGAGGGACATGGCAGGTTTGGAACCTTCTGGTCCCAGGTTTGCCCTTGCCTACTAGAGTCCTTCTGGGGGAGGTCCCTACATAAAGGTATGGGGGATCCCTCAGTGTGTAGAGGAATTTTCACCTGGCTAGGGCTACTAGACTGGGTGCCCCTAATCTGCTGATGGGGGGGTTCCTCTGGACAGGGGGCCCTGGGGGGTCCACTGACCTCCCTGACCTATGCAGCCCTGGGCTGGCTGAGGCAGGGTAGAGAGAGGCAGGTTACCTGCTCCAGACTGGGTACCACCTTGGAAGGGTCCTCTGCTATCAGGGGTGTGGCCAGGCCTGACTACCTCTGGGGCAGTTCCTTCACTAGGGGTAGGGTCAGTTAACTGAGGAGGCTGACCCTTACCTACTGTCTGGAGGGAAGAAGACTTTTCTTCAACCCTTGTGCTCTCTTTTGGGGGCGAGTGGGCCATTCTTCCAGGCTCCATCTCTCCAAAATCTTGGGCTGGGGCTGTGGCCATCACAGCCCCACTAACCTTTACAGGGACGCCCAGCATCCTGAGATGGGTTTGGTGTTCAACTTCAGCCCAGGCTGAAATTTCCAGATCATTGCCCATCAGGCAATCTACAGGTAGGGTTGGGGACACTGCCACTCTTTTTGGGCCTGTGACCCCCTCCCAGCTGAGATTGACTATGGCCATGGGGTGATCTGTTCTGACACCATCAATGTTGGTCACCTGGTATTTAAACTCAGGTAAAAGCTGGTGAGGGGGACTAGTTTCCCTGCCACCATGGTGACACTAGCCCCTGTGTCCCTAAATGCCACAGCTTTCTGACCATTAATTATTGGCTCCAATCTGTACCTGCCCAATGCTGTGGGACCCATGGTAAAGGTGGCAAATCCTATACCACCATCAGAGTCAGAGGAGTCTGTTGAGGGGTCCCTGTCTAAACTAGGGCCCACCTCTGTTCCTCTTGCAAAAGCACCCAACTTTTTGGGTGCACTACTCCCAACTGGAGGATTACTACTGGTAGTACCAGGAGGGGTGGTAGTAGTTGTGGGAGGAACATTTTCTTTATTGCCAATCCTGGGGCAACTGGGATCAGTTTTCCAGTGCCCAGGCTTTTTACAGACATGGCAATATGGTTTCTTTTCAGGAGAGGAAGGAGTTTGGGACCCACCCCCAGAAGAGGAATTTTGGGGCCCTGTAGGGGACTTATCCTTAGATTTATCCCCACCTTTCTCTTGGGACTTAGTAGAATCTTTCTTCTGGTCACCACCCTGATTTTTAGTTTTTACTCTGGTTCTGACCCATTTGTCTGCCTTCTTTCCCAATTCTTGGGGAGAGATCAGATCAGAGTCCACCAGATACTGGTGCAAAAGCTGGTTTTGACAATTATTAAGGATATGCTCCCTCATAATCAAATTGTACAATCCTAAAAAGTCCTGCACTTTGTTGCCATGTATCCAACCTTCCAGAGCCTTAGTAGCACAATCTACAAAATCAACCCAGTCTTGAGTCTGAGCTTTTGGGTGTCTCTGAACTTCAACCTATACTGTTCAGTGGTTAGGCCAAACCCATCTATCAGAGCACTCTTCAAGACTGTGTAATTGTCAGCATCCTCTTCTCTTACAGTGAGGAGCTTGTCTCTACCTTTGTCTGCAAAGGAGAGCCACAAGATTGCTGCCCACTGCTTCTGGGGGACCCTCTGAACTTTACAGGCCCTCTCCAGTGCAGTTATCCATTTGTGGATGTCATCCCCACTCTGGTAGGGAGGGACAATCTTGTTTAGGTTTCTATGGTCATAAGACCTTTCCCTATCTTTAGGGATATTGCTGCCACCATGGGACTCTAGTCCCAACTTTTTCTCTCTTTGTAGAGATCTAGGGACTCCCTGTCTATAGCCAGTTGCTGTTTTCTGAGTTCAAGCTGAGCTTCCTCATATTGAATCAGCCTCTTTCTTCTCTCATGAGAGGATTCCCTCCTATGAGAGGAGACAGAGGTCCCTATTGAGGTGCCAGAGTGGTTAGACTCCTGAGAAGGAGACCCAGACCTTCTGGGCACACTCACAATCCTTCCTGGGGGGACAAAGTGGAGGTCATCTTGAGCCTCCTCCTCATCCACAGGAGGGATTGGGTTATCCAGGCCAGGGTCATTGTCACCCTCCTGGTCAGTTCCAGAGGGGGGGCTGGGGGTATTGCTACCCCTGGCCCCATCCTCATCTTCTGCCCCACCCTCTGCTCCTACCCCTTCAATCCCTAAGGGCCTGCTGAGATCATAAGCCTCCAACATCTCTCTAAGATGTTGGGTGGTGGGACTTTGGCCTGTCTTCAGTTTCCTCAAGTTACATAATGCTCTCAATTCCAAGAATGGGAGGGTATCATACTTGGAGGGAAGAAGCCCAGGGGCTTCTGGCAAGGACTCACTGGGTCCTGGCTTTGAAGACATCACTAGTGAGGTGTGGTGTATGCACTACCTACTCTAGTGTGGCCTACTAAACTATCTTGAGTTGTAGAAAGGGTGTGCTATCCCTTAACACACAACTCTAAGTTCAGTAGAACTTAGTGTATTCTAAGCTTAATTTATATGTACCTTAGGTACCTTTAGTGGATTTCAGTTGATCAATTCAATTGAGATTATCTGGTAAAACAATAGCAAGCTGGAATCCCACACGCTGCACACCAATGTGAGAAGTTGGCCTGGCATATGCTGTCCACTAATTATAGTGGGCACCTTGCACCAGTCCAAACAACCCCTTATTGGAGATAGGTTAAAGACAACCTTATTGAAAGCTATCCTAGTGGTAGCTATGGAGAGCAGCCTTCAGGCTAAGTCTTGAAGGAATGTAAAGCAGCTTGTTTTACCAGTCTATAATCTCTTGAGTGATCAAATGAAAGAGCACCACACCAGGTATATATTCAAAATATATGTATTTATTGCTAAACACACCCCTCTAGTCTCTTTATGAGGCTAGAGTTCGAAATACACAAGTTATAAGTTATTTAAACACAGTAATAGCACAAATACACGTTTGGGCCCTAGGGGCGTACCAAACCATATACCAATAAAGTGGTATAAGAACCACGACTGAGCTAGACACTAGGCCTAGAGCCTCTAGAAGTGCTTGGACCACAAGGAACCACCCAAGGTAGTGACACAGGGGACCCACGGGGGACGCGTGCAGTGTAAATACACAGCAGCGATACGCCGTTAACTTCTATGGAGAAAGTCGCGATCAGGAAATTAAAGAAAAGGGACACTTAAAGGAGGACTTGGAGCAAACCCTTTGAGAACTAGGTCGTTCTTGAGTCTCTACCCACGGGAGCACTGGAGTACTCTTGTTACCTCACCCAGGGAAGGCGGGTGCATAGGTACCTTTCGGGGTCGGGTTTCGTCGTCGATTTGAATGGCGATCTGCTGCAAAGTGCTGCTGGCGACCAAGTGGAAAGTGTCCGGGTGGATCCAAGAGTGGATCGGAGATCTGAAGAACCTGAAAGCAGAGGGGACAGAGTCTGGGTCACTAGCCAGTGACCAGGAAGGCGATGAGCGGATGCCCACCGATGTTGAGTGCTTCAGGTAGGTTGACGGTCATCTTGACTCTTCAGCCACGAGGTCCAGGAGGCGTTGTTGGCGACCAGGAGCAGGATTCGGGCTGGTACATGATGTCTGTCGAGTGCTGAGGTGTCAGCGACTGGATTGGACCCAACAAGCCTTGGCAACGGCAAGTCTCGATGAAAGTGAAGAATGACGATGATGCAGACCAGCAAGGTCTGAGGAACTCACCCAGCCAAGGTAAGTTAGGGCAAGCCTGAAGCAACCAGGGAGCCCAAGAAGAAAAGGATTGGGCTTCGTGAAGGGCTACTAGCCAATGGGCTAGCGACCGCAAAGGAGCCTTGAGACAGTGCACGTGGAGCTGGCTCACAGGACACTCGTGGAGTGGAGGCTAGTGATCTTCAGTGCAGTTGGTGCTGGAGGCTAGGGCTACTCGGAGCCCAAAGCACGTCTTCGTGGGAGACCCAGAAGAGGATGCACTAGCAAATGCGTGCGGTGTCCAGGGGTCACGGTTCCACGTTACCCACGATAGCTACGGGCCTCAGCTTTGCTGGGGACTCAGGGAAGCCTCGGGGAAGTCTGGAAATCCACCTCTGGTGATGCAAAGACTTCGGCGTCCGATGGGAGCTTAGGCGATGCAGACCGGACAATTACTTCTTTGGTGCCTGCCAAGCAGGGGAGTCACTCCTTGACCCCAAGGGAGATTCTTCTGTCCTCTAGTCTTGAGTAGAGCGTCAAAGGTCCAGGATTCAGTGTCAGAGTTTCGTCCAGGGATAATCTAAAGTCCTAAGGACTGGGTTCCTATACTTATACTAAGTTTAGGGGTTGGACTACTCTGTGGCCCCACCTATGGGTGGGTCAGGGCAGAGGGGTGGCTACACCCCTTTCCCTTTGTCCAGTTCGCGCCAAAGCAGGGGCTGCAAGCCCCTGATCCGGTTTGAACTGGGGTATGCACAGGGACACCAAGTGTGCCCCAGTGCAGGACTTCAAAGCACCCGAAAGTGCTCCCGCCCAGCCCCAATACACATTATCCTGTCTGGGGAGGTGGTCACACCTCCCTGGGACAGGAAATCTATTGTCCAGGCCTCCCCTGCCGTAGTTTCGTCCAGCAGCAGGAGGCCAGACTTGTGTCTGTGGCAGCAGCATCCATTTTGTGATGCCAGGGCTTTAGAAAGAAGTTACCGGCCAGGCCAGGGTTAACATGTCTCTCCCTCTAGAAGGGTGGAATGCTACCCCCGCCGCCAGAATTGGCGGGGGGTAGTATTCCAAGATGTTTGACACCAAACACGACATGTTTCGGTGCAGCCATTCCAAAGTTAGCATTTAACGCGAGGTTATAATGCGCTTAAGAGTATATGGTCAGGCTGCACTACAAACAGCATCAGAGAAGGGTCTCCGAATGCTGCAGAGGGGCCCTGCTCATGCAGGGGCACCCTCTCACATAGGAACCACGCACTCTGCCTTCAGGATTGATAAGGCCTGCCATAGGAGTGACTTATAGGTTTATATGTGTGTATGTATATAGTGATATAGGTAACCTATATCACAGTAAGGGGTGCATGCACCACCTTATCCAGGCTGCAGTAGCAGACCTGTGGTGTCAGTTTGGATGGCCTTCCAGGGGTGGCATAATACATGCTGCAGCCCCTGGTAGGCCTCTGAGGTACCTATGCCCTTGGTACATAGTATACCATATACTAGGGACTTATAAGGGCACTCCAGATTCCAATCAGAGATGTGCCTAAGGCACATGGAAACCTTTTTACAGAGAAAGCAGATAGACTGGGGCCCTGAATAGCAGGATCCCAGTCCAACTAAGTCATAAACCAGCAAAACACCATAAAAAAGTGGGTGCAACCATAAAGTCAGATTCCACCTTCCTACACATCCCACAGGAGTAAGGCATATTGTGTGGGTGGTGCTCAATGGGCCCCTCCTGGGCCAAAAATGTAAAAAAAAAAACTCTGGATGTTTGCCGCGATCTTGCTGGACATCCACTGGAGCCCAGCGGGCACACGGCAAACATTTTAAAATCCCTGCAGTAGTTTGTTTTTTAATTTGAGGAGTGTGGCATCCCATCCTCCTTGGCCTGGGTACCCCACCACATGGAGCCAAAACTTTAAAATAAGAGGAGAGGCCACGCAGCCCCCCCTTTATGAGCCTGTTATTGCCCCAGGAAC
Organism: Calotriton arnoldi; assembly: GCA_963921515.1. Classification (NCBI taxonomy): domain Eukaryota; kingdom Metazoa; phylum Chordata; class Amphibia; order Caudata; family Salamandridae; genus Calotriton; species Calotriton arnoldi. The sequence continues at coordinate 781,988 of CAWUFW010001097.1, read as the reverse complement.
CCCATCCCCCGGTTCCAATACTTTTTTTTTAAAAAGGGAAGTCCGTGAGTGGCCCCTTCCCCAAGCTTGTTAAGGCCCAAAGAACCCCATCCCCGGGGCCAGCTCAATGACTGTGTCTTAGGGAGCCCACCTCCAGGACACAATAGTTTCCCAGTCCGCAGGAGCGCAGGCAGGGAAAGTATGTCTGCTTCCACCGGGTGGGAGCTTAAAAATACTCTCACCAGGTGTGAGCAAACATGTGTTTCCCTGCCTGCATTCTTACTGGCAGGGAAACTCAGGTTGCTCCAGCCCAGCGGGGGCAGTGAAAAATACCTGCTCCTGCCGGGCGGGAGCAATGCTGGCTCCCAATGTACCCAGGATGGGTGCATTTAGGGCCCAGCGGCCCCAACATAGTATTTTGTGGGTGCCCCAGGTGGGCACCTGAGTAGGTCCCTAGGGCCACTATTGGCTCGGGGAGGACGGCCACGCTCCACCCTCCCCTTAAAAAAACAAAGGCCCAGGGTGATGGGGTACCCAGGGCACAAAATTGCTTGGGGGGGGAGATGCATCCCCCTTCCCTGAAAAAAACACAAAGGCCCCATGTTATGGAGTCCCTGTGGCACAAAGTGGCTCAGGAGGGGGCTGTGTGTGTTCCCTTCCCCTTAAAAAAAAATGGCCTCAGGGGATGGGGACCCCGGTGCCCAAAGTAACTTGGGGGGCTGCATGTCCCATTCCCATTATTCAAAAAGAAAGAGCCAAGGGAATGGGGTCCCCTGGGCCCAAAGTGACTCGGGGAGGGGAGCCACGCACGCCCCACGTGAACCTCCCCCCGCTTAAAAAATCAGAAAGACCCCAGGGAAGTGTTTCCCAGGGTGCAAAGAGGGTTGGGGAGAAGGGTCGTGTGTCCCACTCCCCTTAATTAAAAATGGCCCCGTCAATGGGGTCCCCAGGGTGCCCCCTACCTTTTATTTTTTAACAAATTGGCCCTGGGGATGGAGTCTGCATGAGTGGGGTCAGAACCTATGAGACCAACTGCACGCTGTGCATACCAGAAGGCCTTGCAGGGGTTGGCTGCCTGCAGGGGGGTTGGCCGCAGGGCAAGGCCATGCATCCAGCCCCAACCACGTATGTCCGAAGGTTGTACGCTGCATTTAAAACTAAAAAAATTAGATTCACCAGTTATTATCTTTATTAACTATAACTCATGCTGTAAGGTAACTATAACTCACCCCCTTGCCATGCACAGCTAATTATCCCACATATTACATCACTCATGAAGTTTTGTGACATCACTGATAATATTACTGCAATATTTGAAATGACATCATTCATGACACAACTGTGCATGGGCCTTTTCCTTTTGTTGTTGGGTGCCCCGGTCCAACCAGGTGCACCCTCTGTCCCCCCAAACGCTGGCACCAGGGCAGAGAAGACAGACTGCATCACTCCTGGGGCTCTGGGCACCCCAAAGCTGATTGCGAGTGTGGTGGAACTCAAAGCAGTGCCTTGATTTTTTTTCTGTCTCTCTGTGGAGAGGGTCCCCAGAACACTGATTTGTATGTCGGCCCCGGAGATGGAGCCCATGGGACAAATAGTGGCTCCGAGATGGAATCCCCACGAATGTCCCTTAACCCATAAACTAATAAAATGCTGTTGGGCCGATACCCGAACCTTGGCCCTCCCAGGCATATTTTGTTGAAATTTGGCATAGTGTTACACGCTCATTTTCGGGGTTTCTTGTGTTTTAAAATAGCAGTCATTGAAGTTGCATAATTCTGGCACTATTGATCATCTTGGGCCCATTTTAGGCATTAGGCCTAGTAACCAGGAGCATTTTCATCAGGCTTTCTGGCCTCTAAAGGGTTGCTTTTTGTGGGGAGCTGGATATTCTGCCTCCCTGTGCCACCCTTCTCCTCTGCCTGGTGCTCCTCTCCTGCTGGGGGGGGGGGGCATCTTGTGCAGCCCCTTTGCTACCATCCTGCAGAAACACCCTCTTGCCCACACTCCCAAGGCCCCAGAGCTTCACCTGACTGTCTTACAGAGCACCTGTGTGGGGACAGTGGACTCAAAGTTTTACCCCCCAACTGATCCTCAGGGGGCATAAGGGGGCCAGTGGCACTGGCACTGGAGAGACCCATCCTAGTCATGGTGGTCAGCTGGAGTCAAAGTCCTTAGTCCTTTTTTGCAGGACATCAGCTGGCTTCTCTTTCCAGCTGGGCATCCTTTTCACCTTCATTGCCTCCCAAGTCCAGGGTCTTCTCACCTGTCTCCCCCTTGTGCAGCTGTTTTTAAGTTGGAGAGGAAAATTCTAGTTGCCAGGCACAACTGGCCAATCCTAGGACACCACATCATGCCCCCAACTCTCCTGCACAGCATTCTGGAATAATCCAAGATGGCGGCTTCATGTTTTCTCTGGAAAGAGCTCCTCTGAGGGCCTCAGCTCTGCCCCTAGATGACATCATTGCCTGATCTCTTCCTACCAAAACTTCAAAGGCGTGCCCCTACAATGTTGGCTTCAGAGGTCTGGTCTTACCCATTTGTTCTGTTGTGCATGGGCTGTCCCAGCCTACATGCAGTGTGACAAGCTAATTGTGTGATTCAGATTTCCCCCGGGCCCCTTTCCTCTCCCAGGGACTGGATCAACCAGTGATAATTGCTCCTTTTGTGTAGGGAGGCCTTTTTAGCTCTGCTGGTGAGCCAAGTAATTAACTTTTCTCAGTAGTGGGGTCCAAGGCCTGGAATTTGAATATGAGCTAAGTCAGACAAATATGACAATTCCTAAAGTCCAATAAGATGTGGATGTAGTGTAATGGGAACTGCAAATTCAAACTTGGTGCACATGTTTTACGCCAGTTTGATACATTGCTCCACCCTGTTGGCCTAACTGGAGCAAAACTGTACTTTAGGGTAGATCACCTATTCGTTTAATACAGTGAAAGCAGTACATATTTTCCGGGCAAGAAGCCCTACAGACCTACACTATGAATGCCTACTCATATTATAAGGCCTACCCCAGGTCAGCATGAATCCTTGCAGAGTCCCTTCTGTGACAGGCTACCTGTGTGCAGATACTGGACTGCACACAATGGTAATCTCACACTCGCAGCTAACACACATGCGCCCACGTGTGCACACCTGTTAACATGTAATCAGCAAAGTGCCTCTTACCCTCGCTGCGCAGCCGCGGCCGTACTTTAAAAGGTGGAGATTGGCAGTAAACACTGTTAGTCTCATTACCTTAAATTTACAATGAGTAAAACTTAGGTAGTCAGACTCACTCACAGTAAAAAGTAAAAAAATCGAGTAGGCATAACTGAAAAATCCAGGTGGACTAAATGGGCGGAACCCATTTACAACTCTCACCAACTGAGGTGTCACTCCACACACCCAGAGCTAGGACACCTACCTTCAGCTGGGAACCAAAGTGTGCCAAAAAGAAAAAACACAAAAGCCCTTCTCCATCCATGCACCAACGTTCCGGACAGCTGGACAGCCCCAACTAAGCTGCACTTTAGGAAGCAGTTGAATAGTCGCCCGATTAAAGAACACTACATTATGATGCAGTAACAATACACAAACCAGCTACCCCTCCAAACACGTGTCGACTATGCCATTGCCTTTGGTCCTGTACAGCTCTCCACTGCTTTCGCAAAGTTTGAGCTACATAAATACCACCTATATATCATAATAAAGAACTAATATTAGTTTTGGAGGAGCCTGGGCAAAACTTTTGCAACAGGTTTTGCTTATATAATGTAATTCCATTTAACAGAGTTTTAAAATATATGCACTTATCTTATTGAGGTTATTAATTATGCTTTTATTGTTTTACTGATTTCTGCACCAGAACAGCTGCATCTTCCAAAATCACTTCAACAATGCCAGAGGATTTATAGTCCATTGCTGCCAACTGTCCCTTTTTTGCTGGGACAGTCCCGGAAAGTTGGAGACTCTACCGGGTAATTCACTATTCCGGGAACAGCATGCCTGCATTGGCGCATAATTGGCAAATCACTTAGCTTTGCACGATCTAAAGATTGTTCACTATAATGCGTTAAAATGAAATCTGTCCTGTGTGCATCCAAAACCTCTGGTGGAGTATTTTCGTCAGAAATCCAGCAGATGGCACTCCTGTATTTGTTTTGAAATATTATCAACATCTTGCTGTACTTTTCTTAATCCTGTTATCACAAGAGTCAAAAGTGAACTTTTAAATTATGCTAATTATGTGGGTTGGGCGGAGTGGGCAAAGCTTTGGGCCAGTGGGTGTGGTAAATTTTCAAATAAGTAATTTATAGCTGTGCTGCAAAGTGTCCGTGGAAATGTTTTTCAAATGTTGACAACTATGATAGTCAATTGATGGCACTTCTTTTGATGTAAGGTCCTATGCAATTAAGAGGGGCCTCGCGCATTCGTTTCCTGCTCGGGGCCCAAAAATACTAGAATCGTCCCTGAAAGACGAAAGAAGCAACGTTTCCGCCATGCTGTGATATATACATAATCCAAATTTGTTCGGGTGTTTTCATTGATGTATAGCTCCTAAGGATTATTTGTGTAGCTTGAGCGCCCTCTCGTGACTATTTCTGGCATAGCTCACCTATATTTTTTGCAGCTTCTAATCATATTCCAAGGAAATCTAAATAAAGTAAATAATGTTAATCCCCGTGGGTCTCTACTACTAGTCCGTAAGGTTCGGTTATGTACACTATTTTCCACTCCATGACATTAATTCTATTATTCTTCGGATTACCGCAGTTTTGAACTGATCCTTTTAAATCCTCAACTGTGTTAACTTATTTTTCATAAATATTAAAAACTCCTTAATCCAAAACAGAAGCACTCCCCTGAACCCTAAAAACATTTTACTATATATATTAACATGCTACAGTTTTCTCGATTTAAACTTCTGTTTCGTACTTCCTGCGCAGACAATTTATCGCATGCACAACATAATTTTTATTGCAGTTAAGTGTGATGTAACATTTATAGATCACCATTATTAGTATCAGCTAATTGTTTAGTTCTATCCTGCCCAACTTTAAAAGCTTCACGTTTATTAAACATATGCATACAATGCAGGTTTTCAGGACAACCAGTATCTAATGTATTTTCTAGTTTCGAAGTGAACGAATCTGTCTAGATATGTTGATATCGAGAGAAATTATGATGTTTTATTTTTGTACCCATGGATCGCTTTCTCTAATATCCAAACTTTATAACCCCTTTGTTGAGAACTTTTAGGGCCTCATTTGACACTATTGCGCCGCCGGAATGTTCCTTTTTAGACGTTCCAGTGGCTGAATGTTCCACTGGCATATTTATAAGGTCACGTAAAACCACGGGGCATATTAGCAAGACCCACGTTAAAATTATCGCCGTTTTAGCGGCAGGAAACTGCCGCTAAAACGGCGATAATGGGCTTACTAATATGCGTCATAGAATTCCAATAGAAGCCCAGGTTAGATGTCCTGCACATCTAACCTGGGCTTCTATTGGAATTCTATAACGCATATTAGCAAGCCCATTATCGCCGTTTTAGCGGCAGTTTCCTGCCGCTAAAACGGCGATAATTTTAACGTGGGTCTTGCTAATATGCCCCCACGTTCCGTGGCTTTTCGTGGCCTTATAAATATGCGCCCCTTTCGCCGCACAATACTGCATGAAAGGGGCGTTCCATGGGTGTTCCCAGCACCATCCATGGCTTTTTGACACTGCCCCAGATTTACGAGAAATCGTAAGTCTGAGGCAGCCCCAAAAACCTGGGCCTCCCCAGGGGAGGAGAAATATCTTTATTTCTCCTCGTTATTCCTCTTTCTACGTGTGCTGCATTCTGCAGCACACATAGAAAGAGGAAAAAGCCTCTTGTGATTGTTTTTGTGCAGGAAAGTTTTTCTTCCTGCACAAAAATAATCATCCCCGCAAGGCAGGCACCCTTGCACCATGGTGCAAAGGTGCCTGCGTTGGCGCACAGCAGCCCATTGTGCGCCGGCGCAAGGGGAAAGGACCGTAATGCGCAGTAGCTAATAGATAAGGCGCATTCCTGCCCTTTTCTTTTCCCATAGGGCAGCGCAGCAGCAAGGCCTGCTGCACTGCCCTACCGCAAAAAACCATAAATGAGGCCCCAAATTTTAGTCCTGGGTTGCATTTTTGTTTTGTTGACAGATCATCTCTTTTCTGATTTTCGCAAAGTAACTAAAATAGAGGAAATGAAGAAATGATTGAGTACTGAGTTACAGATGTTATACATTGAGAACATTACATTGGTAGATTTCATATATTGATTCGATTTCAGAAAAATACTTTGATGCCAGTAACACTCCTCTGAGTACAAAGCCAGCGAAAGGATTCAATACAATAAGCTTTTCCATATCAATTAGGTCACCTAATATTGACAATTGTCTGGATGCTCTTACATTGGAGTGTTTTTCTTGAACATTAGTTAGTTTTGAATTGCCACCCAAAGACCATAAATTGTACTGGGATTTTCTTAATGTAGATTTTTGCAGAAAGGAACTCCGTGAATTGGTTGGATCTCATGCAGAAAAAGTGGTTAGTTACTTTAAAAAATTTAATTATGTAGTATTTGATGGCTTCCTCTTCAAAGCTCTCTGAGACGCCAAACAATTTGATATTCAGCCAAATTACCGATTGTCTGCGACTCACATAGATATTGACTTTCAGAAAGTGGAAGTCCTGCTGCAGAGGTACGAACGCCACGACAAGGAAGACAGCAGGCAATTTATCCTATACTGCTAATTTGGCTGTCAGTTGGGGAGTACTTCCGCCTTCAGCAGAAGCTGCTAAGTAACACTAGAATTCAAATTTCTCTAAAAAAAAGAAATCACTAATTGGCAGCTTTGGGGATAGGAATGGTTGGAATCTTTTTTTAATGCAAAACTGCTGAAGTCATTGTGTACTTGTGACATGGCTAAATACCATCACTAACCTTTTCTTTTGATGTCCTGATGAATGCGTGTGACCCATTTGAAGAGAAAGCAATGCAGAAACATGTCAACACTTATTTGTACTTATAAATACATGCCATTTTCATTTTAGACTTGGGTCAGGGGTTCACAGCACACCCTCATACAATTTTAGTTTTCAAGGTTTCTTAAGCATGATAAGGTGTAGGTATAGCTAGACAGCAGCAGTAGGAACCTAGGGTAGGTCCGAACATCTATCAATATAGAACCCTCACCAACTTAAGCCCTTTCAGTGTTGGCCATCCCCACACACAAAACAAACTGGGGTGGACATTGAATTGCCAGTCAGGAATTAACCCGATGATGAAGCATGCCATGATCAGTGGGTAGGGTACAACGTTCTTTTAAATTATATTCCGTAATATATAGCCACATGATGTACCACAAACTCAAATGGGACACCCTCATGTGCCCCGATTAAAGGTGCAGTTAGAGCTAGTAGTGTTACTTAAGTACGTGAGTACGCTATTTGCACCAGAATTTAATATATCAGCCATGATTAATGTAAGACAGCGTGGATTGCATATTCATTCTATAGAGACTCAAAGCAGAACCATAAATTGTGAACCAAGAGTATTCATTCCAAAAAGAAATCGGTGACAATCTCCACATCTGGGCTATTTGGGAAGGTCTGAACCTGGATATTCTAATGTGAGAAGTTGGCCTGGTATATGCTGTCCACTAATTATAGTGGGCACCTTGCACCAGTCCAAACAACCCCTTATTGGAGATAGGTTAAAGACAACCTTGTTGAAAGCTATCCTAGTGGTAGCTATGGAGAGCAGCCTTCAGGCTAAGTCTTGAAGGAATGTAAAGCAGCTTGTTTTACCAGTCTATAATCTCTTGAGTGACCAAATGAAAGAGCACCACACCAGGTATATATTCAAAATATAGGTATTTATTGCTAAACACACCCCTCTAGTCTCTTTATGAGGCTAGAGTTCGAAGTACATAAGTTAGAAGTTATTTAAACACAGTAATAGCACAAATACACGTTTGGGCCCTAGGGGCGTACCAAACCATATACCAATAAAGTGGTATAAGAACCACGACTGAACTAGACACTAGGCCTAGAGCCTCTAGAAGTGCTTGGACCACAAGGAATCACCCAAGGTAGTGACACAGGGGACCCACGGGAGACGCGTGCAGTGTAAATACACAACCGCGATACGCCGTTGACTTCTATGGAGAAAGTCGTGATCGGGAAATTAGAGAAAAGGGACACTTAAAAGAGGACTTGGACCAAACCCTTTGAGATCTAGGACTTTGAAGAGTCTCTACCCACGGGAGCACCGGAGTACTCGTGTTACCTCACCCAGGGAAGCCGGGTGCATAGGTGCCTTTCGGGGTCGGGTTTCGTCGTCGATTTGAATGGCGATCTGCTGCAAAGTGCTGCAAAGTGCTGCTGGCGACCAAGTGAAAAGTGTCCGGGTGGATCCAAGAGTGGATCGGAGTTCTGAAGAACCTGAAAGCAGAGGGGACAGAGTCTGGGTCACTAGCCAGTGACCAGGAAGGCGATGGACAGATGCCCACCGATGTCGAGTGCTTCAGGTGCGTTGATGGTCGTCTTGACTCTTCAGCCACGAGGTCCGTGAGGCGTTGTCGGCGACCAGGAGCAGGATTCGGGCTGGTACACAATGTCTGTCGAGTGCTGAGGTCTTGGCAACCGGATTGGACCCAACAAGCCTTGGCAACGGCAAGCCTTGATGCAGAGGAAGGTCGGCGATGGTGCAAACCAGCAAGGTCTGGGGAACTCACCCAGCGAGGGTAAGTGAGGGCAGGCCTAGAGCAACCAGGATGCCAAGTTAGAAAAAGATTGGCCTTGGTTAAGGGCTACTAGCCAACGGGCTAGCGACCGCAAAGGAGCCTCGTGACGCCGCACGTGGATCTGGCTCACAGGACACTCGTGGAGTGGGGGCCAGTGATCTTCGGTGCAGGTGGTGCTGGAGGCTAGGGCTACTAGGAGCCCAAAGCATGACTTCTTGGGAGACCCAGAAGAGGATGTACTTGCAAATGTGCTCGGGGTCCAGGGGTCACGGTCTCAAGTCACCCACGATAGCCACGGGCCTCAGCTTTGCTGGGGCCTCAGGATAGCCTCGGGGAAGTCTGAGAATCTACCTCTGGTGATGCGATGACTTCGGCGTCCGACGGGAGCTTCAGAAATGCGAACCAGACAGATACTTCTTTGGTGCCTGCCAAGCAGGGGAGTCACTCCTTGACCCCAAGGGAGATTCTTCTGTCCTCTAATCGTGAGTAGAGCATCGAAGGTCCAGGATTCAGTTTCAGAGTTTCGTCCAGGGATAATCTAAAGTCCTAAGGACTGGGTTCCTATACTTATACTAAGGATAGGGGTTGGACTACTCTGTGGCCCCACCTATGGGTGGGTCAGGGCAGAAGGGTGGCTACACCCTTTCCCTTTGTCCAGTTCACGCCAAAGCAGGGGCTGCAAGCCCCTGATCCGGTTTGAACTGGGGTATGCACAGGGACACCAAATGTGCCCCCAGTGCAGGACTTCAAAGCACCCGAAAGTGCTCCCGCCCAGCCCCAATACACATTATCCTATCTGGGGAGGTGGTCACACCTCCCTGGGACAGGAAACCTATTGTCCAGGTCTCCCCTGCCGGAGTTTCGTCCAGCAGCAGGAGGCCAGACTCGTGTCTGTGGCAGCAGCATCCATTTTGTGATGCCAGGGCTTTGGAAAGAAGTTTCCGGGCTAGCCAGAGTTAACATGTCTTTCCCTCTAGAAGGGTGGAATGCTACCCCCGCCGCCAAGATTGGCGGGGGGGGTAGTATTCCAAGATGTTTGACACCAAACACGACATGTTTAGGTGCAGCCATTCCAAAGTTAGCATTTTACCGCGAGGTTATAATGCGCTTAAGAGTATATGGTCAGGCTGCACTACAAACAGCATCAGAGAAGGTCTCCGAACGCTGCAGAGGGGCCCTGCTCATGCAGGGGCACCCTCTCACATAGGAACCATGCACTCTGCCTTTAGGATTGATAAGGCCTGCCTTAGGAGTGACTTATAGGTTTATATGTGTGTATGTATTTAGTGATATAGGTACCCTATATCACAGTAAGGGGTGCATGCACCACCTTACCCAGGCTGCAGTAGCAGACCTGTGGTGTCAGTTTGGATGGCCTTCCAGGGGTGGCATAATACATGCTGCAGCCCCTGGCAGGCCTCTGAGGTACCTATGCCCTTGGTACATAGTATACCATATACTAGGGACTTATAAGGGCACTCCAGATTCCAATCAGTGATGTGCCTAAGGCACATGGAAACCATTTTAGAGAGGAAGCAGCTAGGCTGGGGTTCTGATTAGCAGGGCCCCAGCCAGACTAATGTCGAAAAACAGTGAAGCATCAGCAAAAAGTGGGGGTACCCATGTGAAGCAGATCCTACTCTCCTACACAACCCCCCAAACGTAGGGACATTAAACTAACCTTGCCCAGTTAAGTCTTCATGTTCTAAGTGGAAGTACCTAGAGAGTCCATCTGCATTGGCATGGTTACTCCCAGGTCTATGTTCCACTGTAAAGTCCATCCCCTGTAGGGAAATGGACCACCTAAGCAGTTTGGGGTTTTCACCCTTCATTTGTTTTAGCCATAAGAGGGGCTTATGGTCTGTCTGAACCAGGAAGTGTGTACCAAACAAGTATGGCCTCAACTTCTTCAGAGCCCAGACCACAGCAAAGGCCTCCCTCTCTATGGCTGACCAACGTTTCTCTCTAGGGGTCAGCCTTCTGCTAATGAAAGCTACTGGCTGATCCTGACCTTCTTCATTCAATTGTGACAGTACAGCCCCTACCCCCAATTCAGATGCATCAGTTTGAACAATGAACTTCTTGGAGTAATCAGGACTCTGTAGAATGGGAGCAGTGCACATGGCCTGCTTCAGGTCATCAAATGCCTTTTGACAGCTAACTGTCCACTGAACCTTTTTGGGCATTTTCTTAGAAGTTAAGTCATTCAGGGGTGTCACTATTGATCCATACCCCTTGACAAATCTCCTATAGTACCCAGTCATGCCTAAGAAGGCTCTCACCTGAGTCTGGGTAGTGGGAGCAGTCCAGTCCATGATGGTCTGGATCTTGCTCTGCAAAGGTTGAACCTGGCCTCCACCCACAAGGTGGCCCAGGTACACAACCTGACTCTGCCCTATCTGGCACTTAGTGGCCTTGATAGTCAGGCCTGCCTTTTGCAGGGCCTGTAAAACATTCCTGAGGTGGACCAGGTGATCCTCCCAGGTGGAGCTAAAGACAGCAATATCGTCTACATATGCTGCACTATAGGCTTCCAGACCTGTGAGAACTGTATTCACCAACCTTTGGAAAGTGGCAGGTGCATTCTTCAGACCAAAGGGCATCACCAAAAATTGATAATGCCCACTAGGGGTTGAGAAGGCTGTTTTTGGCTTTGCATCATCAGCTAGTCTGATCTGCCAGTAGCCAGCTGTCAAGTCAAATGTGCTGAGATATTTGGCTGAGGCCAAAGTATCTATGAGCTCATCTGCCCTTGGTATTGGATGGGCATCAGTCCTAGTGACTGCATTGAGACCCCTGTAGTCCACACAAAACCTCATCTCTCTTTTTCCACCACTGGTGTGAGGTTTTGGCACAAGGACCACTGGACTAGCCCAAGGGCTAACTGAGGGTTCAATAACTCCCAAATCCAACATTTTCTGGACTTCAGTCCTGATACAGTCCCTGACATGGTCAGGTTGCCTATAAATCTTATTTTTAATAGGCAGACTGTCCCCAGTGTCCACTTCATGAGTGCACCAGGTGGTCTGACTGGGTGTCAGTGAAAACATATGTCTAAACTGATTGAGAACTTGCCTAAAATCAGTTTGTTGCTGGGTAGTGAGGCTGCCTGCCAAGGCTACACCATCTACTGACCCATCGTCAGGGTTCTGTGAGAGCAGGTCAGGGAGTGGGTCACTCTCTTCCTCCTGCCCTTCATCAGTAGCCATGAGCAAGCCCATGTCTGCCCTGTCCACATATGGTTTTAACCTGTTGACATGGAGAACCCTGTGGGGACTCCTGGGTGTTCCTAGGTCTACTAAGTAGGTAACCTCACCCTTCTGTTCAACAATAGTGTGGGGTCCACTCCATTTATCTTGGAGAGCTGCTGGGGCCACTGGCTCCAACACCCACACCTTCTGCCCTGGCTGGTAAACAGTCAGAACAGCCTTTTGGTCATGCCAGGCCTTCTGAAGTTCCTGGCTAGCCTCAAGGTTTTTGGTTGCCTTTTCATGTACTCAGCCATCCTGGAGCGGAGACCAAGTACATAGTCCACTATATCCTGCTTTGGGGGCTTGAGAGGTAACTCCCATCCTTCCTTCACCAAGCACAGTGGACCCCTCACAGGGTGGCCAAACAGAAGTTCAAAAGGGCTGTAACCAACCCCTTCTGAGGCACCTCCCTATATGCGAATAAAAGGCAGGGCAAGAGTATGTCCCATCTACGCCTAAGCTTTTCTGGGAGCCCTTTAATCATGCCCTTCAAGGTTTTGTTGAATCTCTCAACTAAACCATTGCATTGTGGGTGATAGGGTGTGGTGAACTTATAAGTCACTCCACACTCCTTCCACATTGCTTTCAAGTACCCAGACATGAAGTTAGCACCCCTGTCTGATACTACCTCCTTAGAAAAGCCCACTCTTGAGAAAATTCGTAGGAGGGCCCTTGCCACCACAGGTGCTGTAGCGGTCCTGAGGGGAATAGCTTCTGGGTACCTGGTGGCATGATCCACTACCACCAGGATAAACCTGTGCCCAGAGGCTGTTTGGGGATCCATGGGACCAACAATGTCAATCCCTACCCTTTCAAAGGGCACCCCCACCACAGGTAGTGGTATCAGGGGGGCCTTTGTAGCGCCACCTGCCTTGCCACTGGCTTGGCAGGTTACACAGGAGCGACAAAACTCCTTACTGTCTTCAGACATGTGGGGCCAGTGAAAGTGAGGGACAATTCTGTCCCAAGTCTTGTTCTGGCCCAGGTGACCTGCTAAGGGAATATTGTGAGAAGTTGGCCTGGTATATGCTGTTCACTAATTAAAGTGGACACCTTGCACCAGGGCAAATCGACTCTTATGGTAGATAGGTTAAAGACAACCTTATTGAAAGCTATCCTAGTGGTAGCTATGGAGAGCAGCCTTCAGGCTAAGTCTTGAAGGAATGTAAAGCAGCTTGTTTTACCAGTCTATAATCTCTTGAGTGACCAAATGAAAGAGCACCACACCAGGTATATATTCAAAATATATGTATTTATTACTAAACACACCCCTCTAGTCTCTTTATGAGGCTAGAGTTCGAAGTACATAGGTTATAAGATCTTAAATCACAGTAATAGCACAAATACACGTTTGGGCCCTAGGGGCGTACCAAACCATATACCAATAAAGTGGTATGCGAACCACGACTGAACTAGACACTAGGCCTAGAGCCTCTAGAAGTGCTTGGACCACAAGGAACCACCCAAGGTAGTGACACAGGGGACCCACGGGAGACGCGTGCAGTGTAAATACACAACCGCGATACGCCGTTAACTTCTATGGAGAAAGTCGGGATCGGGAAAATAGAGGAAAGGGACACTTTAAAGAGGACTAGGACAAAACCCTTTGAGATCTAGGACTTTGAAGAGTCTCTACCCACGGGAGCACCGGAGTACTCGTGTTACCTCACCCAGGGAAGCCGGGTGCATAGGTGCCTTTCGGGGTCGGGTTTCGTCGTCGTTTCTTATGGCGATCTGCTGCAAAGTGCTGCTGGCGACCAGGAGAAAAGTGTCCGGGTGGATCCAAGAGTGGATCGGAGTTCTGAAGAACCTGAAAGCAGAGGGGACAGAGTCTGGGTCACTAGCCAGTGACCAGGAGGGCGATGGACAGATGCCCACCGATGTCGAGTGCTTCAAGTTCGTTGACGGTCGTCTTGACTCTTCAGCCACGAGGTCCGGAAGGCGTTGTCGGCGACCAGGAGCAGGATTCTGGCTGCTGCTCGATGTCTGTCGAGTGCAGAGGTATCGGCGACCAGATTGGACCCAACAGGCCTTGGCAACGGCAAGTCTCGAGTAAGATGTAGATCGTCGATGATGCAGACCAGCAAGGTTTGGGGAACTCACCCAGCAAGGGTAAGTGAGGGCAGGCCTGGAGCAACCAGACTGCCAAGTAAAGAAAAGATTGGCCTTCGGTAAGGGCTACTAGCCAACGGGCTAGCGACCGCGAAGGAGCCTCGTGACGCTGCACGTGGAGCTGGCTTACAGGACACTCGTGGAGTGGGGGCCAGTGATCTTCGGTGCAGGTGGTGCTGGAGGCTAGGGCTACTCGGAGCCCAAAGCACGACTTCTTGGGAGACCCAGAAGATGGTGCACTTGCAAGTGTGCTCGGTGTCCAGGGGTCACGGTCTCAAGTCACCCACGATAGCCATGGGCCTCAGCTTTGCTGGGGACTCAGGGTAGCCTCGGGGAAGTCTGAGAATCCACCTCTGGTGATGCGATGACTTCGGCGTCCGACGGGAGCTTCAGTAATGCGAACCGGACAGATGCTTTTTTGGTGCCTGCCAAGCAGGGGAGTCACTCCTTGACCCCAAGGGAGATTCTTCAGTCCTCTAATCGTGAGTAGAGCGTCGAAGGTCCAGGATTCTGTTTCAGAGTTTCGTCCAGGTACAATCTAACCTTGCTGTGGCAAGGGTTCCCCAATTTATCCAGTAAAACAGGGAGGGACTAACTCTATGACCCCACCTATGGGAGGGTCAAGGGAGGGGGTGGCTACACCCACTTCCCTTTGTCCAGTCTCGCGCCAGAGCAGGGGCAGGTAGCCCCTGAGCTGGTTTGAACTGGCATATGCACAGAGGAGCCTTTTGCTCCCCCAGTGCAGGACTTCAAAGCACTCTAAGAGTGCACCCACCCAGCCCCAATACACATTATCCTGGTCTGGGGAGGTGGTCACACCTCCCTGCAACAGGAAACCTATTGTCCAGGCCTCCCCTGCCGGAGTTTCGTCCAGCAGCAGGAGGCCAGACTTGTGTCTGTGGCAGCAGCATCCATTTTGTGATGCCAGGGCTTCAGAAAGAAGTTACCGGGTAAGCCAGAGTTAACATGTCTTTCCCTCTAGAAGGGTGGAATGCTACCCCCGCCGCCAGGATTGGCGGGGGGTAGTATTCCAAGATGTTTGACACCAAACACGACATGTTTAGGTGCAGCCATTCCAAAGTTAGCATTTTACCGCGAGGATATAATGCGCTTAAGAGTATATGGTCAGGCTGCACTACAAACAGCATCAGAGATGGTCTCCGAACGCTGCAGAGGGGCCCTGCTCATGCAGGGGCACCCTCTCACATAGGAACCACGCACTCTGCCTTTAGGATTGATAAGGCCTGCCTTAGGAGTGACTTATAGGTTTATATGTGTGTATGTATTTCGTGATATAGGTAACCTATATCACAGTAAGGGGTGCATGCACCACCTTACCCAGGCTGCAGTAGCAGACCTGTGGTGTCAGTTTGGATGGCCTTCCAGGGGTGGCATAATACATGCTGCAGCCCCTTGCAGGCCTCTGAGGTACCTATGCCCTTGGTACATAGTATACCATATACTAGGGACTTATAAGGGCACTCCAGATTCCAATCAGAGATGTGCCTAAGGCACATGGAAACCATTTTACAGAGAAAGCAGATAGACTGGGGCCCTGAATAGCAGGATCCCAGTCCAACTAAGTCATAAACCAGCAAAACACCATAAAAAAGTGGGGGCAACCATATAGTCAGATTCCACCTTCCTACATAACCCCCCAAACGAAAGGAGATAAGGCTAACCTTGGCCAGTTGAGCCTTCATTGACTAAGTGGTCATATAAGGAAGCACCTGCACTAGCATGGTTGCCCCCTGTCTTATGGTCCACTAAGCAATCCCTCACCCTAAGGGTATGAGAGGGTCTCCACCATGGGGAATCACTACCTGTGGTGTGCTTAGGTAAAGTACAAGGCTGGTGAGGTGTCTGAGTAGAGAAGTGAGGCCCTAGGAATGTTGGCCTCAGCTTCCTCAGATCACTGGTCACCATGTATGCCTGTCTTTCCATGACTGAGTTGCACTTTGCTCTAAGGGTCAACCTTTGGCTGCCTACAGCTGGGGGTTGGGTCCCTTTGGATGGAACACTGGAGGGACATGGCAGGTTTGGAACCTTCTGGTCCCAGGTTTGCCCTTGCCTACCAGAGTCCTTCTGGGGGAGGTCCCTACATAAAGGTATGGGGGATCCCTCAGTGTGTAGAGGAATTTTCACCTGGCTAGGGCTACTAGACTGGCTGCCCCTAATCTGCTGATGGGGGCTTCCTCTGGACAGGGGGCCCGGGGGGGTCCACTGACCTCTGCAGCCCTGGGCTGACTGAGGCAGGGTAGAGAGGGGCAGGTTACCTGCTCCAGACTGGGTACCACCGTGGAAGGGTCCTCTGCCATCAGGGGGTGGCCAGGCCAGGCCTGACTACCTCTGTGGCAGTTCCTTCACTAGGGGTAGGGTCAGTTCCCTGAGGAGGCTGACCCTTACCTACTGTCTGGGGGAAGAAGACTTTTCTTCAACCCTTTTGCTCTCTTTTGGGGGAGAGTGGGCCATTCTTTCAGGCTCCATCTCTCCAAAGTCTTGGGCTGGGGCTGTGGCCATCACAGCCCCACTAACCTTGCAGGGACGCCCAACATCCTAAGATGGGTTTGGTGTTCAACTTCAGCCCAGGCTGAAATTTCCAAATCATTGCCCATCAGGCAATCTACAGGTAGGGTTGGGGACACTGCCACTCTTTTTGGGCCTGTGACCCCCTCCCAGCTGAGATTGACTATGGCCATGGGGTGATCTGTTCTGACACCATCAATGTTGGTCACCTGGTATTTAAACTCAGGTAAAAGCTGGTGAGGGGGGACTAGTTTCCCTGCCACCATGGTGACACTAGCCCCTGTGTCCCTAAATGCCACAGCTTTCTGACCATTAATCATTGGCTCCAGTCTGTACCTGCCCAATGCTATGGGACCCATGGTAAAGGTGGCAAATCCTATACCACCATCAGAGTCAGAGGAGTCTGTTGAGGGGTCCCTGTCTAAACTAGGGCCCACCTCTGTTCCTCTTGCAAAAGCACCCAACTTTTTGGGTGCACTACTCCCAACTGGAGGATTACTACTGGTAGTACCAGGAGGGGTGGTAGTAGTTGTGGGAGGAACATTTTCTTTATTGCCAATCCTGGGGCAACTGGGATCAGTTTTCCAGTGCCCAGGCTTTTTACAGACATGGCAATATGGTTTCTTTTCAGGAGAGGAAGGAGTTTGGGACCCACCCCCAGAAGAGGAATTTTGGGGCCCTGTAGGGGACTTATCCTTAGATTTATCCCCACCTTTCTCTTGGGACTTAGTAGAATCTTTCTTCTGGTCACCACCCTGATTTCTAGTTTTTACTCTGGTTCTGACCCATTTGTCTGCCTTCTTTCCCAATTCTTGGGGAGAGGTCAGATCAGAGTCCACCAGATACTGGTGCAAAAGCTGGTTTTGACAATTATTAAGGATCTGCTCCCTCATAATCAAATTGTACAATCCTAAAAAGTCATGCACTTTGTTGCCATGTATCCAACCTTCCAGAGCCTTTGTAGCACAATCTACAAAATCAACCCAGTCTTGAGTCTGAGCTTTTTGGGTGTCTCTGAACTTCAACCTATACTGTTCAGTGGTTAGGCCAAACCCATCTATCAGAGCACTCTTCAAGACTGTGTAATTGTCAGCATCCTCTTCTCTTACAGTGAGGAGCTTGTCTCTACCTTTGTCTGCAAAGGAGAGCCACAAGATTGCTGCCCACTGCCTCTGGGGGACCTTCTGAACTTTACAGGCCCTCTCCAGTGCAGTTATCCATTTGTGGATGTCATCCCCACTCTGGTAGGGAGGGACAATCTTGTTTAGGTTTCTATGGTCATAAGACCTGTCCCTATCTCTAGGGATATTGCTGCCACCATGGGACTCTAGTCCCAACTTTCTTCTCTCTCTAAGGAGATCTAGGGATTCTCTATCTAAAGCCAATTGCTTCTTCCTGATCTCTAGTTGAGTTTCCTCATACTGGACCAGTCTCTTTCTTCTCTCATGAGAGGATTCCCTCCTGTGAGAAGAAACAGAGCTCCCTATTGAGGTGCCAGAGTGGTTAGACTCCTGAGAAGGAGACCTAGACTTTCTGAGCACACTCATAATCCTTCCTGGGGGGACAAAGGTGTGGCTCTCTAGATCCTCATCTTCATCTTCCCCAGAAGGGATTGGGTTTTCCAGGTCAGGGTCATTGTCACCCTCCTGGTCAGTTTCAGAGGGGGGCTGGGGGTAGTAGTACCCCTGGCCCCTTCCTCATCTGCTGGCCCACCCTCTGCTCCTACCCCTTCAGTCTCTGAGGACTTACTAAGATCATAAGCCACCAACAACTCCTGGAGGTGTTGGGTGGTGGGACTTTGGCCTGTCCTTAATTTCCTCACGTTACACAAAGCTCTCAGTTCCAAGAATGGGAGTGTGTCATACTTGGAGGGGGAAGCTCAATGGCTTCCTGCAGGGCATCTTTGGATCCTGCTTTTAAAGACATTACTAGTGTGGTGTGGTGTATGCACTACCTACTCTAGTGTGGCCTACTAAACTCTCTTGAGTTGTAGAAAGGGTTGTGCTATCCCTTAACACACAACTCTAAGTTCAGTAGAACTTACTGATATTCTAAGCTTAAATTATATGTACCTTAGGTACCTTTAGTGGTTTTCAGTTGATCAATTCAATTGAGATTATCTGGTAAAACAATAGCAAGCTGGAATCCCACACGCTGCACACCAATGTGAGAAGTTGGCCTGGTATATGCTGTTCACTAATTAAAGTGGACACCTTGCACCAGGGCAAATCGACTCTTATGGTAGGTAGGTTAAAGACAACCTTATTGAAAGCTATCCTAGTGGTAGCTATGGAGAGCAGCCTTCAGGCTAAGTCTTGAAGGAATGTAAAGCAGCTTGTTTTACCAGTCTATAATCTCTTGAGTGACCAAATGAAAGAGCACCACACCAGGTATATTTTCAAAATATATGTATTTATTACTAAACACACCCCTCTAGTCTCTTTATGAGGCTAGAGTTCGAAGTACATAGGTTATAAGATCTTAAATCACAGTAATAGCACAAATACACGTTTGGGCCCTAGGGGCGTACCAAACCATATACCAATAAAGTGGTATGCGAACCACGACTGAACTAGACACTAGGCCTAGAGCCTCTAGAAGTGCTTGGACCACAAGGAACCACCCAAGGTAGTGACACAGGGGACCCACGGGAGACGCGTGCAGTGTAAATACACAACCGCGATACGCCGTTAACTTCTATGGAGAAAGTCGGGATCGGGAAAATAGAGGAAAGGGACACTTTAAAGAGGACTAGGACAAAACCCTTTGAGATCTAGGACTTTGAAGAGTCTCTACCCACGGGAGCACCGGAGTACTCGTGTTACCTCACCCAGGGAAGCCGGGTGCATAGGTGCCTTTCGGGGTCGGGTTTCGTCGTCGTTTCTTATGGCGATCTGCTGCAAAGTGCTGCTGGCGACCAGGAGAAAAGTGTCCGGGTGGATCCAAGAGTGGATCGGAGTTCTGAAGAACCTGAAAGCAGAGGGGACAGAGTCTGGGTCACTAGCCAGTGACCAGGAGGGCGATGGACAGATGCCCACCGATGTCGAGTGCTTCAAGTTCGTTGACGGTCGTCTTGACTCTTCAGCCACGAGGTCCGGGAGGCGTTGTCGGCGACCAGGAGCAGGATTCGGGCTGTTGCTCGATGTCTGTCGAGTGCAGAGGTGTCGGCGACCAGATTGGACCCAACAGGCCTTGGCAACGGCAAGTCTCGAGTAAGATGTAGATCGTCGATGATGCAGACCAGCAAGGTCTGGGGAACTCACCCAGCAAGGGTAAGTGAGGGAAGGCCTGGAGCAACCAGACTGCCAAGTAAAGAAAAGATTGGCCTTCGGTAAGGGCTACTAGCCAACGGGCTAGCGACCGCGAAGGAGCCTCGTGACGCCGCACGTGGAGCTGGCTTACAGGACACTCGTGGAGTGGGGGCCAGTGATCTTCGGTGCAGGTGGTGCTGGAGGCTAGGGCTACTCGGAGCCCAAAGCACGACTTCTTGGGAGACCCAGAAGATGGTGCACTTGCAAGTGTGCTCGGTGTCCAGGGGTCACGGTCTCAAGTCACCCACGATAGCCACGGGCCTCAGCTTTGCTGGGGACTCAGGGTAGCCTCGGGGAAGTCTGAGAATCCACCTCTGGTGATGCGATGACTTTGGCGTCCGACGGGAGCTTCAGTAATGCGAACCGGACAGATGCTTCTTTGGTGCCTGCCAAGCAGGGGAGTCACTCCTTGACCCCAAGGGAGATTCTTCAGTCCTCTAATCGTGAGTAGAGCGTCGAAGGTCCAGGATTCTGTTTCAGAGTTTCGTCCAGGTATAATCTAACCTTGCTGTGGCAAGGGTTCCCCATTTTATCCAGTAAAACAGGGAGGGACTAACTCTATGACCCCACCTATGGGAGGGTCAAGGGAGGGGTGGCTACACCCACTTCCCTTTGTCCAGTTTCGCGCCAGAGCAGGGGCAGGTAGCCCCTGAGCTGGTTTGAACTGGCATATGCACAGAGGAGCCTTTTGCTCCCCCAGTGCAGGACTTCAAAGCACTCTAAGAGTGCACCCACCCAGCCCCAATACACATTATCCTGTCTGGGGAGGTGGTCACACCTCCCTGCAACAGGAAACCTATTGTCCAGGCCTCCCCTGCCGGAGTTTCGTCCAGCAGCAGGAGGCCAGACTTGTGTCTGTGGCAGCAGCATCCATTTTGTGATGCCAGGGCTTCAGAAAGAAGTTACCGGGTAAGCCAGAGTTAACATGTCTTTCCCTCTAGAAGGGTGGAATGCTACCCCTGCCGCCAGGATTGGCGGGGGGTAGTATTCCAAGATGTTTGACACCAAACACGACATGTTTAGGTGCAGCCATTCCAAAGTTAGCATTTTACCGCGAGGATATAATGCGCTTAAGAGTATATGGTCAGGCTGCACTACAAACAGCATCAGAGATGGTCTCCGAACGCTGCAGAGGGGCCCTGCTCATGCAGGGGCACCCTCTCACATAGGAACCACGCACTCTGCCTTTAGGATTGATAAGGCCTGCCTTAGGAGTGACTTATAGGTTTATATGTGTGTATGTATTTCGTGATATAGGTAACCTATATCACAGTAAGGGGTGCATGCACCACCTTACCCAGGCTGCAGTAGCAGACCTGTGGTGTCAGTTTGGATGGCCTTCCAGGGGTGGCATAATACATGCTGCAGCCCCTTGCAGGCCTCTGAGGTACCTATGCCCTTGGTACATAGTATACCATATACTAGGGACTTATAAGGGCACTCCAGATTCCAATCAGAGATGTGCCTAAGGCACATGGAAACCATTTTACAGAGAAAGCAGATAGACTGGGGCCCTGAATAGCAGGATCCCAGTCCAACTAAGTCATAAACCAGCAAAACACCATAAAAAAAGTGGGGGCAACCATATAGTCAGATTCCACCTTCCTACAAATATCATGGGCTAGGGTCAATATGAAGCCCCTGAACTTCAGAGGTATAACCAACCTCCTGGTAGCACCAGGCTTGGGGTCTCTACTCTCTGAGTACAGGAGTCCATCATCCCAATACACTGTATGGGGACCACTAGCTTTCCCAGCAGCCTCAGCAGCAGCTTGCTGTCTGAGGGGTTCAAGGGAGGGGCAGCTCTGCTGCTCCTGGCTCAGATCTGCCCTAGAAGGTCCCCCTGTCCCCAAGAACTCAACCTGGTCAGGTTCAAGTTCCTCTGGGACAGTTCCTTCTTCAGGGCTGAGATCATCCCCCTCAAGGGACTGATCTTCCTCCTGAGCCAAGGGGAAGGCACTGCCTTAACCCTACTACTCCTCCTCTTGGAAGGCACTTGGTCCATTCTTCCAGAATCCAAGGCCTGTTCAGTGCTAGACATTTTGGCTTGTGACCTGGTCACAGCAAACACATCTGCAGGGATCCCCAGCATTTCTGCATGGGTCCTGAGCTCCACTTCTGCCCAAGCAGAAGTCTCTAAGTCATTGCCAAGCAAGCATTCGACTGGTAGGTTTGCACTCACCACAACCTTCTTAAGGCCAGTTACCCCTCCCCAGGAGAAGTTAACAACTGCCAGAGTATGGTCTGTTCTGACATTGCTAGCATTGGTCACTTGGTACATCTCACCAAGTATAACTTGCCCAGGATTCACAAGGTCTTGTGTCACCATTGTGACACTTGCCCCTGTGTCCCTAATTGCCAAAGCCTCACGTCCATTGATTAAAGGCTGTTGTCTGTACTTGCCCAGATTACTGGGACTCACAGTGGAGGTCACATCCATGCCTCCATCACAGACTAACACAGCCTGAGTCAGTTCTCTGACTAGGTCAGAGCCCAACTCAGTACCCAGGGTGAACCCTACTAAACCCTTGGCTGGAGCACTCCCACCAACTGCACTAGGGGGAACAGGTGCCTTAGGGGCATTGGTGGGTGCTGGACTGGAGTCTTTGGACTTGGTGCAATCACTGGTCCAGTGGGTCTTTTGCTTACAGACCTTGCACCATGGTTTTCTTTGGCCTTTCCCTTTGGTAGACTGTGAATCCCCACCAGAAGAAGATTTTTGGGGGCCTGATGAAGACTTTTGATCTTTACCCTTCTCCCCACCCTTTTCAGAGTTCTTAGCATCTTGCTTCTTGGTTTCCCCACCTTGGTTCTGTACCTTCTGCTTCACCCTGGTTCTGACCCATTTGTCTGCCTTCTTTCCCAATTCTTGGGGAGAGGTCAGATCAGAGTCTACCAGGTATTGATGCAACAGCTGATTTTGACAGTTATTAAGAATCTGCTCCCTCATTATCAGATTGTACAATCCTGAGAAGTCACACACCTTACTGCCCATCAACCAGCCTTCCAGAGCCTTGGCAGAACAATACACATAGTCTACCCAGTCTTGAGTCTGTGCTTTTTGGGTATCTCTGAACTTCAACCTGTACTGTTCAGTGGTTAGGCCAAACCCATCAATAAGAGCACTCTTCAAGACCTTGTAATTATCAGCATCCTCCTCTCTAACAGTGAGGAGCTTATCTCTACCTTTGTCAGCAAAGGAGAGCCACAAGATTGCTGCCCACTGCTCCTGAGGGACCTTCTGTACCTTACAGGCCCTCTCTAGAGCAGTTATCCACTTGTGGATGTCATCCCCATTCTGATAGGGAGGGACAATCTTGCTCAGGTTCCTATGGTCATAGGACCTTTCCCTATCTCTAGGGACATGGCTGCCACCATGGGACTCTAGTCCCAACTTTCTACTCTCTCTAAAGAGATCTAGGGACTCCCTGTCTATGGCTAGTTGCTTCTTTTTGAGTTCAAGCTGAGCTTCCTCATATTGAACCAGCCTCTTTCTTCTCTCATGAGAGGATTCCCTCCTATGAGATGAGACAGAGCTCCCTATTGAGGTGCCAGAGTGGTTAGACTCCTGAGAAGAAGATCTAGACCTTCTGGGCACACTCACAATCCTTCCTGGGGGGACAAAGGGGCATCATTCTGATCCTCCTCTTCCTCCTCCTCAGGAGGGGTTGGATTATCCAGGTCAGGGCCATTGTCGCCCTCCTGGCCAGTTTCAGAGGGGGCTGGGGGTACTGGTACCCCTGGTCCCTTCCTCATCTTCTGCCCCACCCTCAGCTCCTACCCCTTCAGTCCCCAAGGGCTTACTAAGGTCATAAGCCACCAACAACTCCTTGAGGTGTTGGGTGGTGGGGCTTTGGCCTGTCCTTATTTTTCTCAAGTTGCATAAAGCTCTCAATTCCAAGAATGGGAGTGTATCATACTTGGAGGGTGGAAGCTCAATGGCTTCCTGCAAGGATTCTTTAGATCCTGCCCTTAAAGACGTTACTAGTGTGGTGTGGTGTATGCACTACCTACTCTAGTGTGGCCTACTAAACTCTCTTGAGTTGTAGAAAGGGTTGTGCTATCCCTTAACACACAACTCTAAGTTCAGTAGAACTTACTGTATTCTAAGCTTATTATATGTACCTTAGGTACCTTTAGTGGTTTTCAGTTGATCAATTCAATTGAGATTATCTGGTAAAACAATAGCAAGCTGGAATCCCACACGCTGCACACCAATGTGAGAAGTTGGCCTGGTATATGCTGTCCACTAATTATAGTGGGCACCTTGCACCAGTCCAAACAACCCCTTATTGGAGATAGGTTAAAGACAACCTTGTTGAAAGCTATCCTAGTGGTAGCTATGGAGAGCAGCCTTCAGGCTAAGTCTTGAAGGAATGTAAAGCAGCTTGTTTTACCAGTCTATAATCTCTTGAGTGACCAAATGAAAGAGCACCACACCAGGTATATATTCAAAATATAGGTATTTATTGCTAAACACACCCCTCTAGTCTCTTTATGAGTCTAGAGTTCGAAGTACATAAGTTAGAAGTTATTTAAACACAGTAATAGCACAAATACACGTTTGGGCCCTAGGGGCGTACCAAACCATATACCAATAAAGTGGTATAAGAACCACGACTGAACTAGACACTAGGCCTAGAGCCTCTAGAAGTGCTTGTACCACAAGGAACTACCCAAGGTAGTGACACAGGGGACCCATGGGAGACGCGTGCAGTGTAAATACACAACCGCGATACGCCGTTGACTTCTATGGAGAAAGTCGTGATCGGGAAATTAGAGAAAAGGGACACTTAAAAGAGGACTAGGACAAAACCCTTTGAGATCTAGGACTTTGAAGAGTCTCTACCCACGGGAGCACCGGAGTACTCGTGTTACCTCACCCAGGGAAGCCGGGTGCATAGGTGCCTTTCGGGGTCGGGTTTCGTCGTCGATTTGAATGGCGATCTGCTGCAAAGTGCTGCTGGCGACCAAGTGAAAAGTGTCCGGGTGGATCCAAGAGTGGATCGGAGTTCTGAAGAACCTGAAAGCAGAGGGGACAGAGTCTGGGTCACTAGCCAGTGACCAGGAAGGCGATGGACAGATGCCCACCGATGTCGAGTGCTTCAGGTGCATTGACGGTCATCTTGACTCTTCAGCCACGAGGTCCGGGAGGCGTTGTCGGCGACCAGGAGCAGGATTCTGGCTGGTACACGATGTCTGTCGAGTGCTGAGGTGTTGGCGACCGGATTGGACCCAACAAGCCTTGGCAACGGCAAGTCTCGATGCAGAGGAAGGTCGTCAATGGTGCAGACCAGCAATGTCTGGGGAACTCACCCAGCGAGGGTAAGTGAGGGCAGGCCTGGAGCAACCAGGATGCCAAGTTAGAAAAAGATTGGCCTTCGTTAAGGGCTACTAGCCAACGGGCTAGCGACCGCAAAGGAGCCTCGTGACGCCGCACGTGGATCTGGCTCACAGGACACTCGTGGAGTGGGGGCCAGTGATCTTCGGTGCAGTTGGTGCTGGAGGCTAGGGCTACTCGGAGCCCAAAGCACGACTTCTTGGGAGACCCAGAAGAGGATGCACTTGCAAATGTGCTTGGGGTCCAGGGCTCACGGTCTCAAGTCACCCACGATAGCCACGGGCCTCAGCTTTGCTGGGGACTCAGGGTAGCCTCGGGGAAGTCTGAGAATCCACCTCTGGTGATGCGATGACTTCGGCGTCCAACGGGAGCTTCAGAAATGCGAACCGGACAGATGCTTCTTTGGTGCCTGCCAAGCAGGGGAGTCACTCCTTGACCCCAAGGGAGATTCTTCTGTCCTCTAATCGTAAGTAGAGCGTCGAAGGTCCAGGATTCAGTTTCAGAGTTTCATCCAGGGATAATCTAAAGTCCTAAGGACTGGGTTCCTATACTTATACTAAGGATAGGGGTTGGACTACTCTGTGGCCCCACCTATGGGTGGGTCAGGGCAGAGGGGTGGCTACACCCCTTTCCCTTTGTCCAGTTCGCGCCAAAGCAGGGGCTGCAAGCCCCTGATCCGGTTTGAACTGGGGTATGCACAGGGACACCAAATGTGCCCCCAGTGCAAGACTTCAAAGCACCCGAAAGTGCTCCCGCCCAGCCCCAATACACATTATCCTGTCTGGGGAGGTGGTCACACCTCCCTGGGACAGGAAACCTATTGTCCAGGTCTCCCCTGCCGGAGTTTCGTCCAGCAGCAGGAGGCCAGACTCGTGTCTGTGGCAGCAGCATCCATTTTGTGATGCCAGGGCTTTGGAAAGAAGTTACCGGGCTAGCCAGAGTTAACATGTCTTTCCCTCTAGAAGGGTGGAATGCTACCCCCGCCGCCAGGATTGGCGGGGGGGTAGTATTCCAAGATGTCTGACACCAAACACGACATGTTTAGGTGCAGACATTCCAAAGTTAGCATTTTACCGCAAGGTTATAATGCGCTTAAGAGTATATGGTCAGGCTGCACTACAAACAGCATCAGAGAAGGTCTCCGAACGCTGCAGAGGGGCCCTGCTCATGCAGGGGCACCCTCTCACATAGGAACCATGCACTCTGCCTTTAGGATTGATAAGGCCTGCCTTAGGAGTGACTTATAGGTTTATATGTGTGTATGTATTTAGTGATATAGGTACCCTATATCACAGTAAGAGGTGCATGCACCACCTTACCCAGGCTGCAGTAGCAGACCTGTGGTGTCAGTTTGGATGGCCTTCCAGGGGTGGCATAATACATGCTGCAGCCCCTGGCAGGCCTCTGAGGTACCTATGCCCTTGGTACATAGTATACCATATACTAGGGACTTATAAGGGCACTCCAGATTCCAATCAGTGATGTGCCTAAGGCACATGGAAACCATTTTAGAGAGGAAGCAGCTAGGCTGGGGTTCTGATTAGCAGGGCCCAGCCAGACTAATGTCGAAAAACAGTGAAGCATCAGCAAAAAGTGGGGGTACCCATGTGAAGCAGATCCTACTCTCCTACATCTAATAGCAACTCTTACCTAAGAATTGTTTCTTAAATTGTCCACACACAACTACCCAATTAGAGTCCTTGCCAACAGGGGCCACCTTAGTGAATCCCAACTATTTATAGTCACAGTCCCAGAAGCTAACAGTCTTCTCGGGGATGCAGATTGTCTCGAAAGCGAAGAAGGAACTGCATTGGGGTCAAATGTTTATACATAAAGAAGAGGAAATGGAATTGATGAAAGAAGGAAGAATGCCTGAGAATTCGCAATCTGCTCTGAGGACATGTAAGCCATAGGTCTCCTTGGGGGAAAGATCTGTCCATGAGTACTAAAGCAATTAAATAAAGTTCTGCTAAGATACATGAACTGCTGCCACTGAAGCAGGAGTGCTCTTACTAGGCTGGCCACATATTGAAGCAATGTAGCACCTATCCCACAAGAAGACGGTCGCCGGGTCTGGAATCAGCACCACTTCCATGGAGTAAATGTTCTGTGGGGCCACTGAAGATCAATGTAAGGTTTCACTACCCCCCCCCCCCAAGCCCCCCCTCCCTCCCTGGTCACCCAATCAAGGTTTTACTCTGGTGGGCTGCTTGGTAACTTTCACTGGGAAATGTCGAAGCGTTCTATTGGAGCTCTTTCAGAAATTCACCTGCTGAAGAGATGTATAACAGACCAGAAGCTCAAGGCTCAGAATTAGGCCCCTAACCCGAATGAGGCCAATAATGCGGTGCAGCGTTTACCTGCAGACACTATATTAAATCTGTGAGGCTGAAAACACGAGCCACTCTTTCTGATCTGCCAGATTCCCTAGCATTTGTGGGTGGCAAGCCAAGCTAATGGGCTCCATGTGACATAAACACTGTCACTCATTATATGTGTGAGCCTATCCTGAGTGCTGGAAGAGGGACTCACAAAGACTTCCTCACCCTGGCCCTTGACAGACAGAGATGTCTTGGAAAAGAGAACAAAGCCACTACAGAACTGCCAAGCAACTCCCAAACTGGACCTGCGCCGTAGAAAACCCCTCTCTGCCCCAAACCCACCATCCTCCCCAAGCCCTTTCCTGTCATGGGATTTGTTTAGAGATGAACAGAGAGTGAAAGAGTCTTGAGACTTCCCATGGATGCAATACACTGGGGCAGGACCAAATACGGAGAACTTGCAAGAGCTGGTGGAACTATAATAGAGACATAGGGCTCCCCCTTCCCGTAGGAATACCCATCCCGAAGATATAACCAGCAGTCTCGTAAGGAGAACCCATGAAACATCAAAAATAGAACGGAACTTCTGCCTTCTCATCAGTGCTTAATTTGAGCCGGTGGTTTCCGGTGCTCGGCACCAGCACTTAATTGTCATCACCGGAACTTGACAGTCTACCACAGGGTGGCGCTGACTGGCTAATTTAGAGATTACCACAACAACAGTTAATTATTAATTCAACAGACATTAAAAATGACTATTACATGCCACCCAAGCCACTCTTATAGCTTTGGGAGCCTGAAATAGTCTGAACTGTGACACTTGTAAGAGTGTGATGGTTAGTAGTTGTGTTGTTACTATCTTTGGCAGCATAGCAGGGGCAATGTGTGGTGCAAGCTGCAGTGGCCTTCCTGACGAAAGCCCTGGCGTTTATTTTTTTACAAATTAAGCACTGCTCCTCATGTCATGCAAAATACACAGTCACAATATACAACCCTTCCTAAAATGGCATAACAAGGACTTTCAAACTGCAAATCTTCTACCCGTAGAGATTTTAGTTTAGTTTAGTTTAGATTTATACAGCGCGTAGCTGCCCCAGCAACGGGGCGTCCCAGCGCTACCCAAAGTACAGGTGGCTTAAAAAGAATAAACAAATAACGCCCAGCCCTCAAGGAAAAGAAAAAAAAATTAAGCCGGGAAAAGCCAGGTCTTTACGGCTTTACGGAAAGCCAGATGATTCTGGAGCCCTCTGATGGAAACTGGGAGGGAGTTCCAGAGTTTAGCTGCCAAAACTTTGAAAGATCGACCACCCGCTCGCGCTCTTAAGATTCGGGGGGTACAAATGAGTCCCTGGTTAGCTGAGCGTAAAGAGCGACTCGGGACATATAGCACAAGTAAAGCTGCCAGGACCGGAGGTGCTTGTTGAGTCATAATTTTATGGGCAACACACAGTGTCTTAAACTGGATTCGTTTTTCTACAGGTAACCAATGTAGTTTAGGTAGAAGTTTGGACACTGAGCATGATTTTGGGAGGGCCAACACTGCGCGGGCTGCAGCGTTCTGAATTCTTTGAAGGCGCTGAACACAGGATTTATTGGCACCTAAATATAGAGAATTGCCATAGTCTAACCTAGACAAGATTGTGGCCTGGAGAATGGTTTGACGAATTTTAGGGTCAAAAACCCCAATAGGGGTTTTAGCCCCCTCAGGAGTCCAAAACAGGACCCTGCAACAAGTTTAGATTGAGTGTCAAAGGACAGGCCATTATCAATCCAAAAGCCTAGGTTTTTGACCGCCTCTTTAGGCAGTGGTGCAGGTTTTAATTTGTCAGGCCACCATTGTTCTGACCACATGTCACTATCTTTCCCAAGCAACAGTATCTCAGACTTGCCTGCATTAAGCTGTAGGCAATTTATTGTCATCCAGTCCGATATCACCTGCATATCATCTTTAAATTTAACAAGATTATTAAGACGCTCCTTAGAGAATGTGATGACCAATTGGGTGTCGTCGGCATAAGACACCAACGACAACCCTCTGCTTTTAGCTACCACAGCCAAGGGTTGAACGTAGATATTAAAAAGCATAGGGCTCAATATCGAGCCCTGAGGTACCCCAAATCCAATAGCATGCTCCCGAGAATGGTAGGGAGGTACCATAACCTGGAAAGATCTACCTTCCAGGAAAGAGCGAAACCAGGCTAGAGCCAAACCTCCGACCCCAATCGCCTGTAGCCGCAGTAACAGTAACTCATGGGAAACGGTATCAAAAGCGGCACTTAGATCTAAAAGAACCAAGGCCGTAGAGTTACCAGCATCCAGGCTACTGCGAATCTCTTCAATCACTGCCAGCAGAGCAGACTCAGTACTATGACGGGATCGAAAGCCATTTTGTGAAGAGTCCAAGATATCATTTTGCTCTACAAACTCGGTAAGAATGCAGTTAACATGGCATTCCGTGATTTTAGCCAAGAAAGGCAGCTGAGAGATAGGACGGTAATTACCTGGCTCCGAGGGTTCCAAAGATGGTTTCTTTAAAAGGGGTATGACCTTAGCATGCTTCCAAGAAGAGGGAACAGAAGCGGATGACAAAGATAGATTGATCAGTTCACTCGCCACTGGAAGAACAGGATTTTGAAATAGAAGAATTTGAGCTGGTCTTAAAGGATCAGCTGGAGAGCCTGATTTTATTTTCAAAAAAAGAGATTCGGTCTCAATAAGTGAAAGAGGAGGAAAGGAGCACAGTATATTTTGTGAGATACAGCCACTATCCTCAGACCAATCCCCTATATTTGTACTGGTGGTGGCCGTAGAGAAGCTATTATAGATATTCTTTACCTTGTTCACAAAGTACTCAGCCAATTCATCACACTGCAAATTTGAAGTAATAGGTGAGTCTTTTAAAATGGGGCATTTCATAGTCTTAAGAAGGGAAAAAATCATTTTGGACGGATTATTACTGTTCGAGATTTTAGCAGCAATATAATCTGCTCTAGCTCGCCGGACCAACTTATGATATGATTTAATTGAATCTCGATATTTGGTTTTTGCTTCTGAATCATAAGCATGCCTCCAGGCCCGTTCAAGTTGTTTGCAGTTTTTTTTTGCTTTGGTCAAAGATTCGTTAAACCAGGGATTGGACTGTCCTCTTTCTTTATTGGGGCTAAATTTGGCCGGGATGCAACTGTCAAGAGCTTGAGTCAACCAATCCTGAAAAAGCATAGTGTCGGATTCAATGTCAGGAGGCAACTGGGGTTTATGGCTGAGCAGTAGATTCGTAAGTTGATTGGCATCTAACTTATGCCACGGTCGTTTCAAAGATGATCGTGAGTGGTGCTGGACTGGCTTACCTAACCAATTCAAAGAAAAAGGAACAAGAAAATGATCGGTCCAAGCCAGGGGGATTGGGGGCACAACATTCAAGGAACCTAAATTGGAAAATATAGGATCCAACAAGTGCCCTGCTGTATGGGTGGAGTCTGAGACATATTGAATCAGCTGGCAGGCTTCTAGGTCAGCTATGAAACTCGAAATGCCCATCTTACAATTGTCTTCAAGATGCAAATTGAGATCCCCTAAAATAGTAAAGTTGGCTGCTTTACTAGCAAGAAGAATGGTCTTATTCACCAATTCTTCCCTGAAAACTGCAGATGGCCCTGGTGGGCGATAAATGAGCAATCCAGAGATCGTCAAATTATTATTTAAGGTGATTTTAAAAAGCGCGCTTTCACACTCAGGAATATCCTCTTTCTTAAAACTACACAGATAGAGCTCCTTGTGGAGTATAGCAATACCACCACCTCTGAGACCGTTTCTATTGAGATGTTTCATAGTATATCCATTAGGAAGTGCTAGCCAGGATTCTGCAACAGAATCCTGCGTCAACCATGTCTCAGTCAAAAACAGTGCGTCCGGAGACCTTTCTGTTAATAGATCAAAGATGTCAGCATGGTGCCTAACTAAGGACCTGCAATTCAAGCTAAGAAACCTGTACTCAGAGGAATTATGAAGACTTGTACCTGTCGCATCTGATTTAGTTTGAAAGGGACAAAGATTGCACTTAAAAACCCAGCCATAGGAGACCAGGCGTGTTCTATACACGTAGAATGCTCAGCTTTCAAGGTTAAGAGCTCAGACCGGGAATAAAAATGTAGAGTATTTAGTGAACGGGTAAAAGGACTGGCGTCTGGCGTCGCCCAGGCGCGGACGGGCGCAGACGGGCTTGCCTTAGGCGCGCCTTCGGCGCGCCAGCGGCGCGCCCGCTGCGCACGTCCGCTGCGCGTCCGCATCGGGTGTGATTGAAATAGACGGTGGGCAACAACAGGCTCCACCCGTCGCGTCTGATTGGCCCGTTAACACCCAACCAGCGCAAGACACACTCCGTAATGCGGAAGCAGCAAGGGAGACTGTTTAACACGAAGATTACAAAGTGCAAAGTGCAAATAAATTGTTAAAAGCAGATTCTGACGACTTTCGAAGTATTTAGCAGCATAGAGGTTACATCAATTAAAAGAACATTGAGCGCTAAGCACATTGTCACAGGGGGTAACCGATACCAAAATCCTTGCCTACTATAGCAATCTGCAAGCTTCCCTGTAACAAACAAAACCTGTATACAAGCTTTAACAAAGTGTAATTAAATCCACCCTGAAAGGCTAGTGGCTTGGCTTCCAGATGGCATTTTTACAATAAGTAAATCAGGTGTACTGCCTATGTCACAACTTTTCATAATAAACAGACCAGGCACATAAGTTTGATAAATGGCGTATCAGTATTACCAGTGGTGGCTGGTACCCTAAACATTTGGCGGGGCAACCACCCAAATATCTAGGGTACCAGCCGAATGTGGCTGTCAGTCATGGCTCGTTTTAAACAGTGTTTATAACAAACTATGACTGACAGCTCTGGTGTTCAGGGCAAGGCTGAAAATAAAAAGAAATTGAAAATGAAAAAGAAAAATGCACTTACCTCCACTGGCTTGCCTCCTCCGGTCCTCGTGAGTCCCTCTGCGCTCTGACTGCAGCAATGGAATTCTCCACTCAAATCCCAATGCTACTTTCATGCTGCAGATGAACAGCATGACAGCAGCGTTAGGATTGGCTGTAGCAGGCTGCCTCGACGCTCCTTGAGGCAATGGGGGCCTATGTCTGCTCTCCACCTAGCTGTCCTAGACAGCTAGGTGGAGAGGTTTACACTGTGCATGTCAAGCTGGCCGTCGCAAGACAGCCAGCCAAAATGGTATGCGCAGTGTATACAGGTGGAGTGAGCACCACTCCCCTGCTGCCAGTCAGCTGCAGTGGCCACGTCACCAAACACGGCTCGGCTGCAGAAAGGGGAAAATAAAATGGTAATAAAAGTATTTTATCATCATTTTATTTTTTACTTTTGCAGCGGCACTGGCAACAGGGGGGCGACGCTCCTCTGACCTAATGCATGGACCACTGCTGACTATTACCAGCTCATCACTGCTGAACGAAGTATAAGCTCTCACTGAAGACAAAGTGCAATACAAGTACTTCTTTTCAGCAGAAGCACTCGACTTCTGCACAGTCAAAATCTATACTTAGGTAAAGCAACATTTGGGCAGAGCCAAAGCTCCACTCTCAGGAGTAATAACATAATAACATTACATATATGTTCATAATTATAGTTTGCCAAACAATATACAGCACTTCCTAAAAGGGCAGGACAGGGATTCCCGCGTGCAAATCGTCGACCTCTAGCGATTGCCACAGTGGGTAACCAAAACCCAAACCCTTGCCTCTATGAGATTCACTTTAAGAAAATACTTTTCTACAAACTTTAACATAGGGGCATATTCTCAAGAAAGTGTGATAACTACTGCAAGTGTAGCGGAACGCAACCCTACACATCGCAGTCCATCGCGGGAAACAACTCCGTTAACGTGGTGTTCACAACACGGCGGTATCATGCAATAGTCACTGGACAACGCGTCAAATGAACGCATTAGAAACAACGCGACGCCGCAAAAACACGAAACCCCAACGTGAAAATAGTAGCGATGACGCCAATCGCGATACAAAAATCTACGAAAACCAGCCACAGGCCTGCAATTCCCACGCGTCATGCGGGAAAATGCACCATAAAAGTAGAAAAAAACATATCGACAAAAGCCAAACAACAGCGAAGCACAATGGAGGCAGCCGGAGCAAGTACTGAGGACAACCAGAACCCCACAAGCCCCACGGAGGACCAGCCTGGGACCTCGGGGTCAGGGAAGGGCAAGGACAAGAAGAAGAGGAAGACGAAGTTCAGTCCGCAGGAAAACAGGATCCTGATAACGGAGGTGATAGAACACCATCAATCACTGTTCGTCACCTCCACTGTGTCACTGGCAACTAAAAATGGAATATGGCAGACCATCATGGACAAGGTGAATGCAGTCGGAGTGCTGAAGAGGACAATGGATGAGGTCAAGAGACGCTGGAATGATGTGAAGCGCAAAACCAAGCTGAAACTCGCAAACAACCGGAAGGCAGCAATGCAGACTGGAGGTGGGAGCCCTGCGCCACAGGAGGAGCTGGACGAGATGGAGGAAATGGTGTCCACAGTCATCAGTGGGGAGACGGTGGCAGGAGTCGGGGGACCGGACACTGCTCAACATGACCGGACACAACAGCAACAGGGTGAGTAACCACCAGGGACTGGGGGAGAGATGGGCACAATGGCACACATGCACAATTAAGCATAGCACATCTGCAGACAAACCATGCCCCAGACCCACAACTCCCACCAAGAGACCAATGCACACAGGTATGCAACATCTCAGCACTGCAGAAGCACAGAACCCAGAGGAACACCGCATGGAAGGGAGGAGGGCAGCTAAATCAGAGCTGCAGGGGTGACTCCCCAAAATGCGGCACACACACATAACATGCAGAGCACATCAACATTGACAACGAGGTGGTACAAACCGCAACACGTCCACAACAGAACAGAGGACACAACAGGTGCCGCATGTGCGTAGAAACTGGCCAATCACATATGGCACTGCAGGGAAATGTGAGTAGACAATGTACAAGTACAAACTCACATCCGTGATGTAGTCGGAATGTCCACTGTCCCGCATCAAATAGGCAGCTCCACCAAACAGTCACAATGTACACTGTCATGCAGTCTGAATGCAGACATGTACAATGCGTCAACATACATGTGTACACGATGTCAAACTGCATCTCCTCTTCACATTGCAGGGGGAAATCCAACACCTCCTGCAGAGCAGTCCGAACCTCTCTTCTCTGATGACGAAGAGGACCACCACACCTTCGACTCAGACGCCCTCGAACAGCTCGTGGAGAGCCTCCGCAGCCCACTTCCAGGATCAGGGCAACCCAGCTGCCACGAGGATCCCCCCCCTGCACAGTACACACAGCAGGCAGCACCCACCACCATGGCTGCCTCCCAGGACCCCCATGACGAACACATGGCCTTCCAACGCCATATGTTGGCGTGCCAGGAGAAGCTGGCTGAGCAGGTGCAGGTGGGGTTCGACCGCATGGCAGCCAAACTAGATGCCATACGTGGGTGTCTGAGTCCCATCAGGGACCACTCACAGTCCCTAACGTACGCCCACAGTCCGCTCCATGCTCTCCAAAGGACCATGGCTGACATCGCCAGAGTCCTGACTCTGCGACAAGAACGACTGTCTAGCCAGAGTTCCTCCAGCGATCTCGCCCGGGAGTTGGGACACATGAGGAGGATCATGGAGAACATGGAGCGGACGCAGGCGGAAAGTGTGGCTGCCATGGCTGCACACCAGCGAGAGGTAGCTGGGTCCCTCAATGCCCTGAAGACCTTCCTCATGTCATTGCTGCCACAAGGCCTGGCGCTGATGCATGCTGTTGCTACCACCCCATCCACATCTCCGGCCCCTGATGTGTCTGTGCCACACAGTGCTGGGGACAGTACACCACCACCCACATGTGAGGCACATGCAACAGCAGAGGACGAATGTGAGAAGTTGGCCTGGCATATGCTGTCCACTAATTATAGTGGGCACCTTGCACCAGTCCAAACAACCCCTTATTGGAGATAGGTTAAAGACAACCTTTATTGAAAGCTATCCTAGTGGTAGCTATGGAGAGCAGCCTTCAGGCTAAGTCTTGAAGGAATGTAAAGCAGCTTGTTTTACCAGTCTATAATCTCTTGAGTGATCAAATGAAAGAGCACCACACCAGGTATATATTCAAAATATATGTATTTATTGCTAAACACACCCCTCTAGTCTCTTTATGAGGCTAGAGTTCAAAGTACACAAGTTATAAGTTATTTAAACACAGTAATAGCACAAATACACGTTTGGGCCCTAGGGGCGTACCAAACCATATACCAATAAAGTGGTATAAGAACCACGACTGAACTAGACACTAGGCCTAGAGCCTCTAGAAGTGCTTGGACCACAAGGAACCACCCAAGGTAGTGACACAGGGGACCCACGGGGGACGCGTGCAGTGTAAATACACAACCGCGATACGCCGTTAACTTCTATGGAGAAAGTTGCGATCAGGAAATTAAAGAAAAGGGACACTTAAAGGAGGACTTGGAGCAAACCCTTTGAGAACTAGGTCGTTCTAGAGTCTCTACCCACGGGAGCACCGGAGTACTCGTGTTACCTCACCCAGGGAAGCCGGGTGCATAGGTGCCTTTCGGGGTCGGGTTTCGTCGTCGATTTGAATGGCGATCTGCTGCAAAGTGCTGCTGGCGACCAAGTGGAAAGTGTCCGGGTGGATCCAAGAGTGGATCGGAGATCTGAAGAACCTGAAAGCAGAGGGGACAGAGTCTGGGTCACTAGCCAGTGACCAGGAAGGCGATGAGCGGATGCCCACCGATGTCGAGTGCTTCAGGTAGGTTGACGGTCGTCTTGACTCTTCAGCCACAAGGTCCAGGAGGCGTTGTCGGCAACCAGGAGCAGGATTCGGGCTGGTACACAATGTCTGTCGAGTGCTGAGGCGTCGGCGACCGGATTGGACCCAACAAGCCTTGGCAACGGCAAGTCTCAATGAAAGTAAAGAATGACGATGATGCAGACCAGCAAGATCTGAGGAACTCACCCAGCGAAGGTAAGGGAGGGCAAGCCTGGAGCAACCAGGGTGCCCAAGAAGAAAAGGATTGGCCTTTGTGAAGGGCTACTAGCCAACGGGCTAGCGACCGCGAAGGAGCCGCAAGACGTCGCACGTGGAGCTGGCTCACAGGACATTCGTGGAGTGGAGGCCAGTGATCTTTGGTGCAGTTGGTGCTGGAGGCTAGGGCTACTCTGAGCCCAAAGTACGACTTTGTGGAAGACCCAGAAGAGGATGCACTAGCAAATGCGTGTGGTGTCCAGGGGTCACGGTTCCAAGTTACCCACGACAGCTACGGGCCTCAGCTTTGCTGGGGACTCAGGGCAGCCTCGGGGAAGTCTGGAAATCCACCTCTGGTGATGCAAAGACTTCGGCGTACGACGGGAGCTTAGGCGATGCAGACCGGACAATTGCTTCTTTGGTGCCTGCCAAGCAGGGGAGTCACTCCTTGACCCCAAGGGAGATTCTTCTGTCCTCTAGTCTTGAGTAGAGCGTCGAAGGTCCAGGATTCTGTTTCAGAGTTTCGTCCAGGGATAATCTAAAGTCCTAAGGACTGGGTTCCTATACTTATACTAAGTTTAGGGGTTGGACTTACTCTGTGGCCCCACCTATGGGTGGGTCAGGGCAGAGGGGTGGCTACACCCCTTTCCCTTTGTCCAGTTCGCGCCAAAGCAGGGGCTGCAAGCCCCTGATCCGGTTTGAACTGGGGTATGCACAGGGACACCAAGTGTGCCCCCAGTGCAG
Organism: Calotriton arnoldi; assembly: GCA_963921515.1. Lineage (NCBI taxonomy): Eukaryota > Metazoa > Chordata > Amphibia > Caudata > Salamandridae > Calotriton > Calotriton arnoldi. Next base: position 744,576 of record CAWUFW010001097.1, on the reverse strand, counting down.
GACTTCAAAGCACCCGAAAGTGCTCCCGCCCAGCCCCAATACACACTATCCTGTCTGGGGAGGTGGTCACACCTCCCTGGGACAGGAAACCTATTGTCCAGGCCTCCCCTGCCGGAGTTTCGTCCAGCAGCAGGAGGCCAGACTTGTGTCTGTGGCAGCAGCATCCATTTTGTGATGCCAGGGCTTTAGAAAGAAGTTACCGGCCAGGCCAGGGTTAACATGTCTCTCCCTCTAGAAGGGTGGAATGCTACCCCCGCCGCCAGAATTGGCGGGGGGTAGTATTCCAAGATGTTTGACACCAAACACGACATGTTTCGGTGCAGCCATTCCAAAGTTAGCATTTAACGCGAGGTTATAATGCGCTTAAGAGTATATGGTCAGGTTGCACTACAAACAGCATCAGAGAAGGGTCTCCGAACGCTGCAGAGGGGCCCTGCTCATGCAGGGGCACCCTCTCACATAGGAACCACGCACTCTGCCTTCAGGATTGATAAGGCCTGCCATAGGAGTGACTTATAGGTTTATATGTGTGTATGTATATAGTGATATAGGTAGCCTATATCACAGTAAGGGGTGCATGCACCACCTTACCCAGGCTGCAGTAGCAGACCTGTGGTGTCAGTTTGGATGGCCTTCCAGGGGTGGCACAATACATGCTGCAGCCTCTGGTAGGCCTCTGAGGTACCTATGCCCGGGGTACATAGTATACCATATACTAGGGACTTATAAGGGCACTCCAGATTCCAATCAGAGATGTGCCTAAGGCACATGGAAACCATTTTAGAGAGGAAGCAGATAGACTGGGGCCCTGAATAGCAGGATCCCAGCCCAACTAAGTCATAAACCAGCAAGACACCATAAAAAAAAGTGGGGGCAACCATATAGTCAGATTCCACCTTCCTACATAACCCCCCCCCAAACGAAAGGAGATAAGGCTAACCTTGGCCAGTTGAGCCTTTATTGACTAAGTGGCCATATAAGGAAGCACCTGCACTAGCATGGTTGCCCCCTGTCTTATGGTCCACTAAGCAATCCCTCACCCTAAGGGTATGAGAGGGTCTCCACCATGGGGAATCACTACCTGTGGTGTGCTTAGGTAAAGTACAAGGCTGGTGAGGTGTCTGAGTAGGGAAGTGAGGCCCTAGGAATGTTGGCCTCAGCTTCCTCAGATCACTGGTCACCATGTATGCCTGTCTTTCCATGACTGAGTTGCACTTTGCTCTAAGGGTCAACCTTTGGCTGCCTACAGCTGGGGGTTGGGTCCCTTTGGATGGACTACTGGAGGGACATGGCAGGTTTGGAACCTTCTGGTCCCAGGTTTGCCCTTGCCTACCAGAGTCCTTCTGGGGGAGGTCCCTACATAAAGGTATGGGGGATCCTCAGTGTGTAGAGGAACTTTCACCTGGCTAGGGCTACTAGACTGGGTGCCCCTAATCTGCTGATGGGGGGTTCCTCTGGACAGGGGGCCCTGGGGGTCCACTGACCTCCCTGACCTCTGCAGCCCTGGGCTGGCTGAGGCAGGGTAGAGAGGGGCAGGTTACCTGCTCCAGACTGGGTACCACCTTGGAAGGGTCCTCTGCCATCAGGGGTGTGGCCAGGCCAGGCCTGACTACCTCTGGGGCAGTTCCTTCACTAGGGGTAGGGTCAGTTCCCTGAGGAGGCTGACCCTTACCTACTGTCTGGAGGGAAGAAGACTTTTCTTCAACCCTTGTGCTCTCTTTTGGGAGAGAGTGGGCCATTCTTCCAGGCTCCATCTCTCCAAAATCTTGGGCTGGGGCTGTGGCCATCACAGCCCCACTAACCTTTACAGGGACGCCCAGCATCCTGAGATGGGTTTGGTGTTCAACTTCAGCCCAGGCTGAAATTTCCAGATCATTGCCCATCAGGCAATCTACAGGTAGGGTTGGGGACACTGCCACTCTTTTTGGGCCTGTGACCCCCTCCCAGCTGAGATTGACTATGGCCATGGGGTGATCTGTTCTGACACCATCAATGTTGGTCACCTGGTATTTAAACTCAGGTAAAAGCTGGTGAGGGGGGACTAGTTTCCCTGCCACCATGTTGACACTAGCCCCTGTGTCCCTAAATACCACAGCTTTCTGACCATTAATTATTGGCTCCAATCTGTACCTGCCCAATGCTGTGGGACCCTTGTTAAAGGTGGCAAATCCTATACCACCATCAGAGTCAGAGGAGTCTGTTGAGGGGTCCCTGTCTAAACTAGGGCCCACCTCTGTTCCTCTTGCAAAAGCACCTAACTTTTTGGGTGCACTACTCCCAACTGGAGGATTACTACTGGTAGTACCAGGAGGGGTGGTAGTAGTTGTGGGAGGAACATTTTCTTTATTGCCAATCCTGGGGCAACTGGGATCAGTTTTCCAGTGCCCAGGCTTTTTACAGACATGGCAATATGGTTTCTTTTCAGGAGAAGAAGGAGTTTGGGACCCACCCCCAGAAGAGGAATTTTGGGGCCCTGTAGGGGACTTATCTTTAGATTTATCCCCACCTTTCTCTTGGGACTTAGTAGAATCTTTCTTCTGGTCACCACCCTGATTTTTAGTTTTTACTCTGGTTCTGACCCATTTGTCTGCCTTCTTTCCCAATTCTTGGGGAGAGGTCAGAACAGAGTCCACCAGATACTGGTGCAAAAGCTGGTTTTGACAATTATTAAGGATCTGCTCCCTCATAATCAAATTGTACAATCCTAAAAAGTCCTGCACTTTGTTGCCATGTATCCAACCTTCCAGAGCCTTAGTAGCACAATCTACAAAATCAACCCAGTCTTGAGTCTGAGCTTTTGGGTGTCTCTGAACTTCAACCTATACTGTTCAGTGGTTAGGCCAAACCCATCTATCAGAGCACTCTTCAAGACTGTGTAATTGTCAGCATCCTCTTCTCTTACAGTGAGGAGCTTGTCTCTACCTTTGTCTGCAAAGGAGAGCCACAAGATTGCTGCCCACTGCTTCTGGGGGACCCTCTGAACTTTACAGGCCCTCTCCAGTGCAGTTATCCATTTGTGGATGTCATCCCCACTCTGGTAGGGAGGGACAATTTTGTTTAGGTTTCTATGGTCATAAGACCTTTCCCTATCTTTAGGGATATTGTTGCCACCATGGGACTCTAGTCCCAACTTTTTTCTCTCTTTGTAGAGATCTAGGGACTCCCTGTCTATAGCCAGTTGCTGTTTTCTGAGTTCAAGCTGAGCTTCCTCATATTGAATCAGCCTCTTTCTCCTCTCATGAGAGGATTCCCTCCTATGAGAGGAGACAGAGGTCCCTATTGAGGTGCCAGAGTGGTTAGACTCCTGAGAAGGAGATCTAGACCTTCTGGGCACACTCACAATCCTTCCTGGGGGACAAAGTGGAGGTCATTCTGAGCCTCCTCCTCATCCACAGGAGGAATTGGGTTATCCAGGTCAGGGTCATTGTCACCCTCCTGGTCAGTTCCAGAGGGGGGCTGGGGTGTTGCTACCCCTGGCCCCATCCTCATCTTCTGCCCCACCCTCTGCTCCTACCCCTTCAGTCCCTAAGGGCCTGCTGAGATCATAAGCCTCTAACATCTCTCTCAGATGTTGGGTGGTGGGGCTTTGGCCTGTCTTCAGTTTCCTCAAATTGCATAATGCTCTCAATTCCAAGAATGGGAGTGTATCATACTTGGAGGGAAGAAGCCCAGGGGCTTCTGGCAAGGACTCACTGGGTCCTGGCTTTGAAGACATCACTAGTGAGGTGTGGTGTATGCACTACCTACTCTACTGTGGCCTACTAAACTCTCTTGAGTTGTAGAAAGGGTGTGCTATCCCTTAACACACAACTCTAAGTTCAGTAGAACTTACTGTATACTAAGCTTAATTTATATGTACCTTAGGTACCTTTAGTGGTTTTCAGTTGATCAATTCAATTGAGATTATCTGGTAAAACAATAGCAAGCTGGAATCCCACACGCTGCACACCAATGTGAGAAGTTGGCCTGGCATATGCTGTCCACTAATTATAGTGGGCACCTTGCACCAGTCCAAACAACCCCTTATTGGAGATAGGTTAAAGACAACCTTTATTGAAAGCTATCCTAGTGGTAGCTATGGAGAGCAGCCTTCAGGCTAAGTCTTGAAGGAATGTAAAGCAGCTTGTTTTACCAGTCTATAATCTCTTGAGTGATCAAATGAAAGAGCACCACACCAGGTATATATTCAAAATATATGTATTTATTGCTAAACACACCCCTCTAGTCTCTTTATGAGGCTAGAGTTCGAAGTACACAAGTTATAAGTTATTTAAACACAGTAATAGCACAAATACACGTTTGGGCCCTAGGGGCGTACCAAACCATATACCAATAAAGTGGTATAAGAACCACGACTGAACTAGACACTAGGCCTAGAGCCTCTAGAAGTGCTTGGACCACAAGGAACCACCCAAGGTAGTGACACAGGGGACCCACGGGGGACACGTGCAGTGTAAATACACAACCGCGATACGCCGTTAACTTCTATGGAGAAAGTCGCGATCAGGAAATTAAAGAAAAGGGACACTTAAAGGAGGACTTGGAGCAAACCCTTTGAGAAATAGGTCGTTCTAGAGTCTCTACCCATGGGAGCACCGGAGTACTCGTGTTACCTCACCCAGGGAAGCCGGGTGCATAGGTGCCTTTCGGGGTCGGGTTTCGTCGTCGATTTGAATGGCGATCTGCTGCAAAGTGCTGCTGGCGACCAAGTGGAAAGTGTCCAGGTGGATCCAAGAGTGGATCGGAGATCTGAAGAACCTGAAAGCAGAGGGGACAGAGTCTGGGTCACTAGCCAGTGACCAGGAAGGCGATGAGCGGATGCCCACCGATGTCGAGTGCTTCAGGTAGGTTGACGGTCATCTTGACTCTTCAGCCACGAGGTCCAGGAGGCATTGTCGGTGACCACGAGCAGGATTCGGGCTGGTACATGATGTCTGTCGCGTGCTGAGGCGTCGGCGACCAGATTAGACCCAACAAGCCTTGGCAACGGCAAGTCTCTATGAAAGTAAATAATGACGATGATGCAGACCAGCAAGGTCTGAGGAACTCACCCAGCAAGGGTAAGTGAGGGCAAGCCTGGAGCAACCAGGGTGCCCAAGAAGAAAAGGATTGGCCTTCGCAAAGGGCTACTAGCCAACGGGCTAGCAACCGCGAAGGAGCCTCAGGACGTCGCACGTGGAGCTGGCTCACAGAACACTCGTGGAGTGGAGGCCAGTGATCTTCAGTGCAGTTGGTGCTGGAGACTAGGGCTACTCGAAGCCCAAAGCACGACTTCATGGGAGACCCAGAAGAGGATGCACTAGCAAATGCGTGCGGTGTCCAGGGGTCACGGTTCCAAGTTACCCACGACAGCTACGGGCCTCAGCTTTGCTGGGGACTCAGGGCAGCCTGGGGGAAGTCTGGAAATCTACCTCTGGTGATGCAAAGACTTCGGCGTCCGACGGGAGCTTAGGCGATGCAGACCGGACAATTGCTTCTTTGGTGCCTGGCAAGCAGGGGAGTCACTCCTTGACCCCAAGGGAGATTCTTCTGTCCTCTAGTCTTGAGTAGAGCGTCGAAGGTCCAGGATTCTGTTTCAGAGTTTCGTCCAGGGATAATCTAAAGTCCTAAGGACTGGGTTCCTATACTTATACTAAGTTTAGGGTTGGACTTACTCTGTGGCCCCACCTATGGGTGGGTCAGGGCAGAGGGGTGGCTACACCCCTTTCCCTTTGTCCAGTTCATGCCAAAGCAGGGGCTGCAAGCCCCTGATCCGGTTTGAACTGGGGTATGCACAGGGACACCAAGTGTGCCCCCAGTGCAGGACTTCAAAGCACCCGAAAGTGCTCCCGCCCAGCCCCAATACACACTATCCTGTCTGGGGAGGTGGTCACACCTCCCTGGGACAGGAAACCTATTGTCCAGGCCTCCCTGCCGGAGTTTCGTCCAGCAGCAGGAGGCCAGACTTGTGTCTGTGGCAGCAGCATCCATTTTGTGATGCCAGGGCTTTAGAAAGAAGTTACCGGCCAGGCCAGGGTTAACATGTCTCTCCTCTAGAAGGGTGGAATGCTACCCCCGCCGCCAGAATTGGCGGGGGGTAGTATTCCAAGATGTTTGACACCAAACACGACATGTTTCGGTGCAGCCATTCCAAAGTTAGCATTTAACGCGAGGTTATAATGCGCTTAAGAGTATATGGTCAGGCTGCACTACAAACAGCATCAGAGAAGGGTCTCCGAACGCTGCAGAGGGGCCCTGCTCATGCAGGGGCACCCTCTCACATAGGAACCACGCACTCTGCCTTCAGGATTGATAAGGCCTGCCATAGGAGTGACTTATAGGTTTATATGTGTGTATGTATATAGTGATATAGGTAGCCTATATCACAGTAAGGGGTGCATGCCCCACCTTACCCAGGCTGCAGTAGCAGACCTGTGGTGTCAGTTTGGATGGCCTTCCAGGGGTGGCACAATACATGCTGCAGCCCCTGGTAGGCCTCTGAGGTACCTATGCCCTGGGTACATAGTATACCATATACTAGGGACTTATAAGGGCACTCCAGATTCCAATCAGAGATGTGCCTAAGGCACATGGAAACCATTTTAGAGAGGAAGCAGATAGACTGGGGCCCTGAATAGCAGGATCCCAGCCCAACTAAGTCATAAACCAGCAAGACACCATAAAAAAAAGTGGGGGCAACCATATAGTCAGATTCCACCTTCCTACAACGAAGATGCGGATGAACCCACCCTTGTGGTCAGGAGGAAGCAGTAGCATTCATCTCCGCCATGTGGCCTGTTCCTGCTTGGTTCTGCCCTCTGCATCATCACCTTCCACTGTCCCCCGATGCACTCTGCGACACTCACCTCTGACCTCAACATGGACTGCCATATTCTGTTTGGTCACCAATGACACAGCTATCAGACTGCGGACTGAAGTCCTCCTCTCCTGATGTACCTGTCATTACCTGAAGGATTCTGGCTGGCCCTCCACGTCCACGGGCCGACAATGTGAAGTGGGGTTGGCATGGCCCTGTACTGCTCCAGCTGCAACACTCCCTTGAATGTGTAATAAACATTCATATCCACACAGATGTTTCATGTCTATGATCTTTCAAGTGTGGAACTATCGATGAATGTAGGGTCAGTGATTCCCCCTTACGTCCATGTTGCCCATGTTGTGGGACTATTGTCACAGGGTGACAGATTGCCGATTCCGGTCCGGGTGGCGCCGACACTACAACGGAGACACATCAATTAGTCACTTCCTTGTCCAGCCCAGGACGGAACCACGCCCAGAGCCCCGGGGTCATTGTACACACCCTTACGCTGGACTGGCATACTCCAGGACAGCCCACTCCGATTACGCACACAGGGGGGGATGACAGCGCTACATGTCCTAGGTCTTCACTGTGGGGATCTGCAGCACACAGGTCTAGTTGTCAGCATGCCACAGCCACTCCCTCACGGCTGGTGTACACCCACACCACACCCATCCAGCACTGGCGTCACAGGACATGTGACCCTGGCAATAAAAATGGCCTGGCGCACGTGCTGGATGCCATTTCCACTCTCTCTGACTGGGTGTCTCCGTGTAGTTCTCATGTGTGCATGAGGGCCTAGGGCCCTGCCACCTCACATTGCCCAGTGCCGGGGGTGACATGATGGCATCTGCACAACGGGACTCAATCATTCAGGGTCCATGGCTAGCGGGGCACAGACTTGGTGGCACCGGATACACTGCGGCAGGCTCAGGCACCCCGCCACGGGACGGTGTCTTGCGGTGCAGTGAGATAGGGGCACCTAAAGTGCTGAGCGGGTGTGCAGCCTGCGGTGATGCGCCATCCTGGCGGTCCGGACTGGCAAGGATTAGTGTGAGCCCTGCTGGGCCACAGTGTAGGCCTGGGCCAGCGGGCAGTGCGGCTCTCACGCCACGTGGCGTTGCGTCGCGCTTCACAGAGTTAGTGGCACCTCAAGCGCTGAGCGGGTGTGCAGCCTGCGATGATGCCATGTGCACTGATGTGGTCTCTGCCATTGCGTAATCAAGACCCAGAGTCAGGTGTGTGACCTGGTGGCCCGCGGTGCGGGCTGCATGATGTGGAGGGTGCCATGGTGGCGGGCACCGGGCTTGGAGATCCCTCTGGAACGTGGTGGGCCCTCTTGGAGACACGCCGGTGGCGGAAGGTGAGCAGTGAGGTCTGGTTGCGCAGAGGCGGGCAATCACCGCTGGGCGGCGGGAGGGGCTGGGGTGCAGCAGCCTGTGTGCGCAGGGGCGGGCAAGCGATGATGGCATGTGCAACTGTATGGACTCTGGCATTCATGTCTGTGGAAACTGTTTCAGATGAGGGACCTGGGGGACTGCTGTGAATACCGGCACGTGGTTGGAAACACATCAGTGGCAGCAGGTGAGCAGTGAGGCCTAGGTCCAGTGTCGGCACTCTCTCCCTCTCTCCCTCTCTCTTTCTCTCTCCCTCTCTCCCTCTCTCTTTCTCTCTCCCTTTCGCTTTCGCTTTCTCTCTCCCTCTCTCTTTCTCTCTCTTCCTCTCTTTCGCTCTCTCTCTCTGTACTTTGATGGGCGCATTGGCACACCTTCTGATCCAGATTTCTGTTTTGCAGGCTGTGACTTACAGAATGTCCTGAGACGACCCGCCATGCCTCTTCAGATTATTTTTTTTCGGTTTGTTCTGTAATAAACATATTGTTTGGATATTTTGATACGGGTGTATGATTTCCCTTTTTCTGGCCACACATGTATGTTGGGTGTTGTGATTGTGCGACTTCAGGCGATTTGTTTGGTTCATGATTTCGTGGAGTTGATGTGCAATATCTTTGTCCATAGGGGGTGCCTGGGGTAGGGCCCAGGGGGCACTAAAATATCGACAACACTATTATCGACGAGCAATACTTATTAAAAAAATACACAAATATCGACACCATATTATCGTCAATATAAAATATAGTTTTAAACATTATCGAACACACAAATTTCGTAAACTAAAATATCGACCGTTCTTTAAAAATATACAAAATGTCCTAAATATCAAAATTAAAAATATAGGGGCCTATTACGATGGAGGTCGGAAAACCTCCCCGACCGCCATGGTAGTGGGAAAAGACCGCCCGCATGGCCCGCGACTCAACCGCCGGTCGCATTACGATGGTCCGCTGTCGAAATTGGACCGCGGCGGTCGGATCGCGGGCTTTAACATTGCGGCGGTCGCTGCTGCACGCAGCACCGCAGCGATGTCAAAATGAGCATTTCCTGCATTTCCTTGCACTGCATGGCAGGCACTGCACAGTGCCTGCCACCTGGTACAGGGAAATGTAGGGGGGGACCATGGGTACCCCCCCAGTGCACCCACACCCCCCACAACACATTAGGGGCCCGCAATGGGCCCCCAGAAGACAATCACTGCATGCCTTTCCATGGCGGTCTGACCGCTGAGGAAAGGCTGGCTACCGCCGGCACCATAATCCTGCCAGCGGAGCCTGCTCTGCATCGCTACCATTATCCCGGTCCTGCTCTGTCCGCCAGGCAGGAGTGCGGATGGCAACCGGCGGAAAAGCGGCGGTCGGAGTTTCCCACCACCGCCATCATAATTTGAACAGCGGATTTCTGGCTTGCCATCGCGGTCGGATGTCCACCGTCGGTTCGGCGGGCACCACCGCCGGCCCGGCGATGGACATCCGACTGCCATCGTAATAGGCCCCATAGACAGCAAAATTATCGCTTTTATACAAATATCGACTATTTAAAAATGAATAAAATGAACATATCTTGAGACCAAAATGTATTTTTACACTATAAACATTCACTACACACATTATAAATATAATACAATTTTTTAGAATATATAAACATATAAAAATATAAAATATTAGCAAAACACACTAATAAATAATAAGTACAATATTATTAAATATAATGCATCCAGCATTTAACATTAAAAGCAATGTAAAACACACTTAACTAACGAAATCAGTAAAAAAAAAATTAGCACTAACAACTTCTTAATTGCCGTTTGCCATATAGGGAAACCAACTGCCAAAACAAAAAAAATATTAACAACAACGAATGAAAAGCTCACACTAATAAAATACACCAATAACAGAAAACTATCAATTTAATCAACTCTATATAAACAACAAAAAAATTATATTTAATTTACACTTCAAACCTGCAAAAAAAAAGAAGGGGAAACTCTGCCAGATTGCTTCCAGAACGCAGATTTTCATCACAGAAAAAAGCTTTGGAACTGCACTAAGTAAGTAAAACTGCATTTTAAAAATAACACTACTTCTAGTCTTCACCAAAATTTATATATAAAACATGGGGGCATATTAGCAAGAAGAGGCGATAATCATCGCTAACCCTGCTTAGCGTGATTTTTTTTATCGCCGGCTATCGCTGGAATATATCGCCACGCTAACGCTGTATTAGCAACGATTAGCGCTATGGCGATGAATATTCCAGCGATAGCGGGGAAATGGGCCAACATCGCTGAAAAACCAGCGATGTTGCATGGAGAAGGGAGAACACCTTGCTGATACGACCCTGTGGTCGTATCAGCATAATCCACCCCCATGTTAGGTATGGCTAACACCTGCTAATTGCAGGTGTTAAATAAATGGCGATGACCTCGGTTAGCGCGACTTTTCACGTCGCTAACTGGGGCCATGGCCACCTTGCTAACAGGCGATAGGCCTGTTAGCGAGTGTTTCCCAGGTTTGTTCGTCGGGAACGCCCACTTTGCATGTCATTAGCGATAAATATCGCTGACATGCAAAGCGGTAAAAACGGGCGCTAATGCCTGCAAACTGTCGCTAACTGCTGTTAGAGACAGTTTGCTGATAGGGCGATATAAATATCGCCGCTTTAGCGGCAAAAAGTGCCGCTAAAGCGGCGATAGTGCCCTTGCTAATATGCCCCATAATGCACTAATATCTCTCTCTTAAATTTATATCTCCTCTACAGATCTCTTTTAAAGCAGCCAAAAAATACTACAAAAGCATCAACAATAAAGCTACAAAGAAAGTAAGTATATGATATTTTTGTATTAAACCACTCCCTAAAATACCCACCCAAAGACCCACTTTTTCACAATTTCCCCACCACCTACAACACAAAATAACAAAAGTATTAAAATTATATTTTTTCCTACCAACAGAAACATCTTCACCAAATCCAAAATACAAGCTTGAAAAAATTGCAGCAGCATTTTTATTTACATCAACATCAACATTGTAAGTATATCCAAAGCAATTTATATGTATTTATTAAAAAACTATACTGTATTATTTTTATAAATTTTTACATATATTTTCATTAGCACTAAAAACACCACCATGACTGAAGGCACACAATTTATTATGTCTCAAAAAGGGAAGATGTTATTATGTTACATGGGTTATGTATATACACAAGAAAAACAAACTGGTTTAAAAGTGTTTTGGAAATGTAGCAAATATTATTCGAACAAATGTTATGGAAGAGCTATAACACAAGAAACCACTGTTGTATCTGTAAAAGAGCATAACCACCCCCAAATGTAACTGAGATTGAAGTAAGAGATGCTCTTGAATCAATAAAAGAAGCTAGCACTAGTACAGATAGACCTACCACAGAAATACTAAAACAACAGTTACTAACAGTACCCCAACATGCATCTAGCCAATTGCCATCTATTGATTCATTAAAAAGAACAATAGCTAGACAAAAGAAAGTCACTACAACTACCACACGTGCCCCAAAAACCTTTCAAGAGGTAGAGATTCCCCCTGAACTAAGTATAACCCACAATAATGAACCATTTATACTATTTGATAATAAATGCAAAGACAAAAGAATCATTATGTTTGCAACTGTAAACAATTTACTCAAATTACAACAATGCGACACATGGATGATGGATGGAACTTTCAAAATTTGTCCCAAACCATTTTATCAGTTATACACAGTCCATGGTCTGTATCAAAATACTAATATTCCCTTTATCTATACCCTACTCCCCAATAAACAACATTCTACCTACCTTGAAACCCTAAACAAAATCAAACAAGAAACAAATAATTATTTTCCTCAGATAATAATTATTGATTTTGAACAAGCCATGATTAATTCTATACTTAAATGCTACCCACATACAGCAATCCAGGGTTGCTATTACCATTTTAACCAATGCCTTTGGAGACACCTACAAAATTCAACCCTAATGGGGTCATTAGGATGGCGGGCGGAGGCACCTCCGCGGTGCTGGCGGTGGCAGAAAATGTCATTTTCCGCACGCCAGCAGCGGGCCTCAAGCCCGCCATATTACGATGGGCAAACATAGCCCATTTCCCGTCCGTGGCGGTGCGACGTGAACCGCCATAAAAATGAGCCAGCCACCGCGGTGGTGTGAGCCAATAGAGACCCACCGCCGTGTGGAATGATGTCCCGTCCGCCGTACAAATCACGATGCCCCAAACAGCCCGTCACACCGCAGCGGAAAAAACATCCAACCAGAGACGGCGGAAGCACGACGGCGGAGCGCGAAACCAGACTCCCGGACCCCTCCACCCAGTCCCGACCGAAATGGATCCAGCTCTTTACGCCTTTCCAGTGCTGTACCTGCTCCACTACCAGCAAATAATGGCCCGTCGCGGACAATGCCGCAGGTACGCAATCACACAACTCCGCCCACAACCACAACACACAACTACTGGGCTGACATACGGTTCCTGTCCACATCAGACACTCTGGTGGGGACAGGAACACATCCCCAAGTGTACCCACACATGTCCTACCTGTCACGAAATCACCCCTCCGCATCCGGGCCATCCATCAACCGCGAAATCACAGCAATGTCCCGGTCACGTCACCGCAGCGGTGCAGACGCGGGAAAAATGCGCACAATGTAGTAGGCAGGGCCAGCGCCAGGCATGGGCAGTCCACAAAGATCATAGGGCCCCACCCTCACCCTTCACACACTACGCCCCCACAACCATTAGGGGATATGCTGTGTGCTCCTCCTGTGCCCCCCGCACAATTAACCAGCCAGGTGTACCCTGACCCTGCACCACACACACCAAACAACCAGGGAGCCTGTCTCAGAAGGTGGGGGAGAAGAGGAACACCCTGCACAGAAGCTATGGGGTAGGGAATTCCTCACCTCACACCTACCCCCACTCATGTCAAGCAAACTGAGTCCAATCACAAAATGAACACTCACACTGCATATGAACAACCACTCAACTGTACACACTGCCTGTCAAGTCACCCAGACACACCCCACACTGACACACAGCCACATACACATAACAGATGTCAGCAGCAATGGAGGACAATAAATGGGCTAGGCAAAAGTGAGGTGGACAGTGTTGGAAAGTCATGGAGCAAGCCACAAAGCATGTGTACATCACATGCAAGAGAAGGAACATATCACACCACCCTTAGGCCATCAAATCAGACATGGCTGGCACAGTGAGTGAAATTAAATCACAGTGACCTCTGTGCAACAACTCAGGGAGACAGCAAGGCAAGCCATGCATAGGCACAGGAATGATAGGAAGCGTCTGAAGTCATACAGTGACCAGCCACACATCTGTGTCAACTTACTTGACATGTGTATGTCATCAGCACAACACACATGGCTCATTGTCACACTCCATGACTGTCAAACACAAGTAGGACCTCCACACATGCCCCTCACCTACCCACCTCACACCTGCAACACTCTACACCTGTGAGAAACACACATAATGGTGCAAATAAGGTCCTGTGAGTTCACTGACAACCAACCACACACCCTGTGCTGCACCTACAAACATCACACTCACACTCAGGGATGCCTGAACCAATGCAGACACAAAAACAACAGTCAAACACAAAGCTCACCAACAACATCCACAGAAGTCCAACAAGCCCAGACATGTGCAGCCAAACAGTGGAAAGGCAATGTGTCCCTAGACAGAACAGGAGTACACAACATTGTCACCCAGGAGCAATGCACAGACACCATACCCCAACACAAACAAGAAGTGCATCATCTCAAAACAATCAGGAACACAAACTGGGATCAATGGGACAATAAGCTAACACAGACAGACACACCACACCACCCATCAAGTCAACATGGTGTCATAGTGTACCACATGCATGCACATGCACAATCCTGACAAGTGACAGGTCAAAGATAGGAGGACATAGCACTAGTGTGCACTCAAAACAAGGCCAGCAACCAGAATATAACTTGCTGCATGTGACACACACACAAGTAATCTACACTACACCTGCAACACACATCTGAATGTATCACAATGCACAAACAACTCACACACAATGTAATGCAAATAGAACATCACACACAGAGCATCTGTCAGCAGAAAGAGCCAACACAGCCCAAACACTGCATACATCCACAACAAAAACACAACAGATGCACATGCCAATACATCACATTGCAAACTCAGCTGGACATCAGGGGATGCACACCAGGCAAGTACAAGGCAACATACACTGACAAGCACTCCATGCAGGCCAAGCAGTGTGTGCACACCAACCAAATCAGTAGCACACACATCTCAGTGTCACACCATGTACTCCCACAACACAAATCAGCACAGCACACAGACAACATCACACTCTAGAAGGGTAGCAGTACCTCACCAAACACACATACAGCTAACCCAACAATCACAGATGCACAACTCAAGGACACCCAGGTGCAAACAACATGAACAGAGGACTGTGCAGCACAAACAGTTGCACTGCACATGATCAATCATGACTGCAAACCAGTACAAGAAAATCACACATAACCATATGTGAAACTGTCCTGAGGGGCACATTGGTCCTGTGCACAGATCATCACCACAAAGCACAGTGTAACTAATGAAGTGGTGAGGAGGCTCACACACTGGCAACCCAAGGGGACAGGTGGCATGATAGTGAAGTGGTGTGTACGTCAGTAGTGGACAGGTCAGGAGTGTACTATACACAAATACATGGAGGAGTCACTCACAATGGGTAGGCTTCAGGAGCAAAGCTAGGGGATGGTATGACTCCACATACCATACTGGAGCCAAAAATGGCTCAAGTGACAGCAATGCATGAGAAAACTCACCAACAATGTCAGTGTGGCTGAGCAGGTCTGCACAGTGAGCACAAACAGTAACAAGACACATGGCTGATCAACAAAACACAACACAGACATGGCTGTCACACACTCTGCATACTCACAACTGGCAGCAACAACAAGTAGGTGTCCCCCAGGAGTGCAAGGACACACCAACACACTGTACAGTGCACAACCTACAACTCCCACATGTGCACACAATCACAAGCACAGGGCTGACAAATCAAACAAACAGGCACTCAGCTCCTGGGTCATACATGTGTGCAGTTGGCATTGCAGGCACACACACACATCAACACTACTGACCAAGTCACCCCCTTCACACTTCATGACCACTCAAGTGCACACATACAAATGTACCCATGTGACTAGGAAGACAGCCCATCACAAGATGACCATATACCAACACTGCTGTTCACCCATCAAGAAAGATCACACACACATGATGGACCCTGGCCAGCCTGCCTGCAATCCTGTGGATAGAATTCCCCTCTGTGCTGGTAGTGCATCCTAACATGTCATGTGTACAATTTAGCAAACCTGACCATAGAATGATTCGGATAACAGTAGGTCATCAGAAACAACCATCATTACACCCCCAAGCCTCACACTCAAGAAGAACTGAAGTGCCTGTCACCTCTGGTAAACTCAGAAAAAGTGAAACAAGCCATTGGCAATGTTAAAGTGGCATACAGATCATGTGTCACATCAAACCATACCCATACATAATAAATTTTCATATAGCAAGGACACTGACAAAGCAGACAACAGGAGTAACTGTCTTTATTACATATTACCCAGATAGGCATCAAAAGTAGACAAGAGCAAGGGCAGTGGCAAGTCCACAGTTCAAAGTAGGCACATGTGTGCCTGAGATCCTGCACAGGGAATGGGCAAACAAAGTGAAAAACAGCAAGGCCAGTGGCCAGTCCATAGCTCCAAGTAGGCACATGTGTGCATGAGAACCTGCACAGGGAATGGGCATCCATGGTCACAAACAGCAAGGCCAGTGGCCAGTCCACAGTTCAGAGTAGGCACATGTGTGCCTGAGAACCTGCACAGGGAATGGGCAAACAAAGTGAAAAACAGCAAGGCCAGTGGCCAGTCCATAGCTCCAAGTAGGCACATGTGTGCATGAGAACCTGCACAGGGAATGGGCATCCATGGTCACAAACAGCAAGGCCAGTGGCCAGTCCACAGTTCAGAGTAGGCACATGTGTGCCTGAGAACCTGCACAGGGAATGGGCAAACAAAGTGAAAAACAGCAAGGCCAGTGGCCAGTCCACAGTTCAGAGTAGGCACATGTGTGCATGAGAACCTGCACAGGGAATGGGCAAACAAAGTGAAAAACAGCAAGGCCAGTGGCCAGTCCACAGTTCAGAGTAGGCACATGTGTGCATGAGAACCTGTACAGGGAATGGGCATCCATGGTTAAAACAGCAAGGCCAGTGGCCAGTCCATAGCTCCAAGTAGGCACATGTGTGCATGAGAACTTGCACAGGGAATGGGCATCCATGGTCACAAACAGCAAGGCCAGTGGCCAGTTGTGAGAAGTTGGCCTGGTATATGCTGTTCACTAATTAAAGTGGACACCTTGCACCAGAACAATTCGACTCTTATGGTAGATAGGTTTAAGACAACCTTTATAGAAAGCTATCCTAGTGGTAGCTGTGGAGAGCAGCCTTCAGGCTAAGTCTTGAAGGAATGTAAAGCAGCTTGTTTTACCACACAATCTCTTGAATCACCAAATGAAAAGACACCACACAGGTATATATATCAAATATATATGTATTTATTAATAAACACTCTCTACTAATCTCTTTATGAGATTAGAAGTCAGGAACATATGTACAAGTCAAATGTTATCAAAATAAGTTTAGCACAATCGAAAATCACAATCTTAGTTAGCTAGACCTAGGTCTAGGGCATATAGAATCGAGGGACCCCCAAGAACCACCCCAGGTAGTTGTAGGAGACCCACAGGGGACGGACGCGGTAACCTGGCACCGGTGCGAGTCCTGTGCGAGTCTATGCACTCAGACGCGATTGAGATTTCAATGTTAAAGGTCCCTTGCGTGTTCGAGGCGAACACACCGATCGGTCCTTGTACGAGTCGAAGGACGCGGTCACAGATAGAGATGCAAGGGAGATGGACGCGCTGTGTCTAACACAGACGCGACCCTTGTGCGAGTCAGTGCAATGGAGATCTCAGAGTTACAGGCCCTTTGTGTGTTCGAGGCGAACACCGATCGGACTCAGTACGAGTCGAAGGATACAGTTTTAGATAGTGTTACAAAGGAGATGGACGCGGTGTGTCTAACACAGACGTGAACCCTGTACGAGTCAGCGCAATTGTCGCACTTAGAAAGTTAGAGTTTTAGGACACTTCTATGGAAGCTACAAGCAAGTCACTTACAGGGTAAGTAGTTCTAGGGCCCACACTAACAGGAGCACCGTAGTGCTGAAGTTACCTCACCCAGGGGAGCCGGGTGCATAGGTGTTCTTTGGTGTCGGGTCGCGGCGTCGTTTTCAATGGGAGCCAGTGAAGACTTGCTGCTTGCGGCGACAGGAGAAGTGTCCGGAGGAATCCAAGCCTGGATTCGGAAGATGGAAGACCTGAAAGCAGAGGGGACAGTGTTCAAAGTCACTTGGCAGTGACTCGGGGCAAGGAAGATGGATGCCCACCGTCGTTGCAAGATTCAGGTCGTTCGCGGTTGCCTTGACTCTTCAGCCACGAGGTACAGGAGGCGTCGACGACGACCAGGAGCTGGATTCGGCGTGACCCACAATGTCTGCAGCTTACTGCAGTGTCGGCGACTCAATCAGAGCCAACAAGCTTTGGTAACAGCAAGTCTTGGGGAAAGTGTGAAGAGGCAATGGCGCAGATCAGCAAGATCTGTGGGACTCACCCAGCAAGGGTAAGTCAGGGCAGGCCTGGAGCAACTAGGGGAGCTCTTTGGTTTCTTTAGAAAGTCTTCTGGGGACCCACTAGCTGGCTGGCAAGGGATCGCAAAGACGCCTCGGGAGGATTCACTCACAGGGGCCCACGGTCACTCGGGACGTGGTAGGCCTCTGATCTTAGGAGGGATTCCTGCTGGAGGTTGGGACCACACGTGGTCCAAAGCACAAGTTCGTGGAACGTTGTGAAGGGGTTGCACTCGACAATAGTGCACGGTACCCAGGGGTCGCGGTTCCTCATTACTCTTGGGGTCCACTGGCCTCAGCTTCACTGGGGACTCACGATGGCCTTTGAGAAGTCAGGAAATCTACTTTTTGGGCTGCAGGGACTTCGGACTCCGGCGGGAGCGGCGTAGTTTGCGACCGTCGTTTGTGGTTTTTGGTGCCTGCCAAGCAGGGGAGTCACTCCTTGACTCCAAGGAAGATTCTTCAGTCTTCCAAAGGTAGTGGAACGTCGAAGGTCCGGGATTCTTCTTGTAGAGCGTCGTCCAGGGAAATCTAGGGTGCAATGCACAGGTTCCCCCTCTTATACTAAAAGAAAGGGAGGGACTAGCTCTATGACCCTACCTATGGGAGGGTCAGGGGAGTGGGTGGCTACACCCACTTCCCTTTGTCCAGTTTCGCGCCAGACCAGGGGTAGGTAGCCCCTGAGCCGGTTTGAACTGGCATATGCACAGAGGAGCCTTCTGCTCCCCCAGTGCAGGACTTCAAAGCACTCTAAGAGTGCACCCACCCAGCCCCAATACACTAAACCCTGTCTGGAAGGTGGTCACACCCCTTGGGACAGGATATCTATTGTTGGGCTTCCTCCACTGCGAGTGTTGGTCATCAGCAGGAGGGCAGCCCAGTGTCTGTGACTGGTGGCATCCATTTTGTGATGCCAGGGCTCTGCAGGATTCTACTGCGTTTCCACAGTAGGTACATGTCTATCCCTCTAGAAGGGTGGAAGGCTACCCCCGCCGCCAGGACTGGCACGGGGGTAGTATTCCAAGATGTTTGACACCAAACACAACATGTTTCGATGCAGCCATTCCAAAGTTAGCATTTTACCGCGAGGATATAATGCACTTAAAGGTATATGGTTTAACCGCATCCACAAACAGCACCAGAGAATGGACTCTGAGAGCTGCAGAGGGGCCCTGCTCAGGCAGAGGCACCCCCTCACATAGAAGCCAAGCCCTCAGGATTGATAGGGCCTGCCTTAGGGGTGACTGATAGGTTTATATGTGTGTGTAGGAGAGATATAGGGGACCTATATCTCAGTGAGGGGTGCTAGCACTTCCTCACCCAGGCTGCAGTAGCAGGCCTGTGGTGTCAGATTTAGTCTGCTTCCCAGGGGTGGCATAATACATGCTGCAGCCCCTGGTAGGCCTGTGAAGTACCTATGCCCTTGGTACCTAAGGTACCATATACTAGGGACTCATAAGGTGCCACAGTATCCAATCACTAGTGCACCTAGAGTGCACTCCAAATCGTTTAGAGAGAACAGAGAGGCTGGGGCCCTGATTAGCAGGGTCCCAGCCTGACTATAGCCAGAAACCAGTGTAAACATCAGAAAAAAGTGGGGGCAACATAAGAGGCAGATCCTACTCTCCTACACAACCCCCCCAAACGCAGGGACACTAAACTAACCTTGACCAGTTGAGTCTTCGTGTTCAAAGTGGAAATACCTTGAGAGTCCATCTGCATTGGCATGTTGGGTCCCAGGTCTATGTTCCACTGTATAGTCCATCCCCTGTAGGGAAATGGACCACCTCAAAAGTTTTGGGTTTTCTCCTTTCATTTGTTTAAGCCATAGGAGGGGCTTGTGGTCAGTCTGAACTATGAAGTGAGGGCCAAACAAGTATGGCCTCAGCTTCTTCAGGGCCCACACCACAGCAAAGGCCTCCCTCTCTATAGCTGACCAACGTTTCTCTCTAGGGGTCAGCCTTCTGCTAATAAAAGCTACTGGCTGGTCTTGACCTTCATCATTCAGTTGAGACAGTACAGCTCCCACACCCAGCTCAGAAGCATCTGTTTGGACAATGAACTTTTTGGTGTAGTCTGGACTCTGTAAGATGGGGGCAGTGCACATGGCCTGTGTTGGACTTGGCCCTTTTTGGACGGTTCACCCCTAAACTTTTTGCCTTGTATGTCAGTAGTTTTAAGTCTCTGGGCACTTTAGCACTGTGGGCCAGTGTAAAGTGCGTGCGCGCTGAGTGCGTGTGGTGAGATTGTCCGGCCCTCCCATAGGAATGCATGGGGGATATGTATGTCCATGGTAATTCCTGGTGTGAGAGGAGTGCAGGGGCGAGTTTAGTATGTGCGAACTCGTGAGAATAAATGCTGCGCAATGGTGTGCGCAGATTTATTATAACTTGTGTAGAAATGCCACTTCTAGAAGTTGGCATTTATGTGTGCTCTGTGTCTGCCTGCCTGATGTGAATTGCATGTCTGGCTTGTGAGTGACAGGGGCTGAGAGGTGTGTGTGGCTCCAGGAGGGGCAGGATGAGTCAGCGCAGGGCTGAATAGGAGATCTGCATCTAGATGGGAGGGAGGAGTTGCACCTGGGACCTGAATAGGGCTGTGCCTTCCCTCCACAATGCTGGCTCCACCCCCTGTGGTGCGTCTGATGTCCCTAGCCTGTCCTGTGAAAGGAGAGAGGAGCTGAGCAAAACAAAGTGCTCCAAAGCTCCCCCAAACCAGTTGCATCTGGTTTTCCCTAAACCCTACACCTTTAGACAAAGGAAAAGGGTGTATAAAAGAAGGGGCTGTGACCCCATGTTTTTTTGTTCAGTTCTCTGTGCTTGGGTGCTGTTCCTGACGCTGCCGGGGCGTGCTGCTGCTGGGGCCTAGAGGGGGCTGCCATGAGGGCTTGCCTCTCTGGGCCCTGCATTGCCCCTTGATACCTTAAGGATTGATGGGACCCTTTTTCTTCTTCTTTTGCAGTCCAGGACCTTTGCTACACTCTTTGGCGCTCTGTGAGCGCCAGGCTTTACCCTAATTATCTCCTGGAGCCAAGGAGCACGAAGGCTCCGCAGCGCTGAGCTGCAATCCTTTCCAGAGGGAATCCCAGCGTAGGGATTCCCCCGCCTTGTGCCTTCAGCGGGAGCCCACCCCGTGTTTCGGCCGCTCTTTGGCTTTAATTGATGAGCGGGTGCCCACCCCGCGTTATGCTGTGAGGATAGCGGGTGCCCACCCCGCTTCCGTGATCTATTCTCGAGCGGGTGCCCACCCCGCGTTTGCCTCAAAGAAACGAATCCACCGCCGCGGCCCGATCGGCCTCGCAGGAAGTCAGGCAGCGTGATGCCTGACGTGGGGCGGGCCTTCCGTTTCCTCGAGGGAAGCCCCGCGCCCACGAAAGTGCCGTCCGGAGCCTCGCTGGCTCCGCCTGGAAGTCCCGGGTCCCAGGAGGGGGCCCGGGTGAAGTGGAGAGGCGGTGTCTGCTTCTGCACGGGCTCCCGTATGCCGGTGGGAGCCCTGCATGTGTCCATAAAGTCCCGGGTCCCAGGAGGGGGCCCGGGTGAAGTGCAGAAGTTGCGGCCGAGGTCGCCGATAGCAGCGCGGGGCTCCCGTGAGTGAGGAGAGAGCCCCAGCGCCGAAGAGAGGAGAGCAGAATCCCCCCAGGAGCCGGTGAGTGAAGGGCTCTATGTGGAGGGGGGAATGCCGATCCAGGCAGAGTGACACTGCCTATGCCATTAGCGGTCCCGCCGTTGCGGGCCGCTCCAACGATGGGGGCTAATTTAATTTAAAATAAGCCCAATAGGGCCCCGAGGGCACAGAGGTGCAAGAGCCCCTTTTACTCGCCTCACAGCTGCACCGCTGTAGCGGGCAGCTGCAACGTTGTGCCTCATTTCTCTAGAGTCTCCCGTGGGGCTCTTTTAGCACGTGTAGTGCCTGTGCTTGTTCTGTGGCTTTTTCCAGCTGCCCTGCCCTAGCGCGGGCAGCTGCAACCCCTTGCGCATTTTGTTCAGAAGGCACATTGAGTGTCCAGGCCTCAATTGATACTTACAGCTGCCCAGCAAGTAGTGGGCAGCTGCACCGTGTAGGTTCTTCTTTCTTAGGGGGACACATGTTTTAAATTTAGGAGTGAGATGCACTCCGTGGCCCCTGACTTTCACAGCTGCCCAGCAAGTAGTGGGCAGCTGCTACGTTTAGGTTTGCGCGGTTGCGCACCCTTGACTTTCGCTGCTGTGGCAGCGCGCCCTGACATTTTGGACACAGGGCATTTGAGCCCCTTTAGAGATGGCCAGTTGGCCAGGGGGGACAGTTAGGTTTATAGGGCGCCAGGCCCTAATGTGATTCATGTGCTAATGTGATTTTGGGTGCTAGGAAATGTAATTCATGTAGTATGATTTACGCACCCTGTTTTATACCTCTAATGTAATTATGATTATGAGGTTATTTGCATACTGTGGTTATGCTGGTGAGGTTGGCGCAGAATGTAATTCGCGCCTGATGTGATACTGTGCATAATGTAGTTTATGTTACAGGCTGATGCTAAGTACAGTGGTTACCAGTGATTACTGGTTGTACGTTCATGATGTGTCCTACATTGATTATAAGTACTACCTATACTAAGTTCGCTTTGTGCTGGTCCTGACAGTGGTCCAGTTGGCCCTGTCAGGTGTAAATAATTCCCTTGTAAATATGACCCCGTGCCAGGTGGCATGATGTATACTATGTGAGTACTATTCTAATGTGTTTTATGATAATACAAAGGCTATTTTTGATATAACCTTGTGTGGAGTTCCTTTTTGTGGTGTGCCTAGTATGTTGTTGCTGTGGGTGTGTTGCGCAAACGCTTTACACATTGCCTCCGGGATAAGCCTGACTGCTCGTGCCAAGCTACCAAGGGGGTGAGCAGGGGTTATCTGGGATGTGTAACTCCCTTGCCCTGACTAGAGTGGTGGTCTCTGCCTGGCTTTGGCGCACGCCTTAGCCAACCAGAGATCCCATTTCTAACATTGGTTGTCAGCGGTGGGGATTAGGACTTGCGTTTGCGCAATACCACAGCGACAACTGGCTGCATTACAAAACTCTGCATTTTAGATAGTCACATGGAAAGGGATTATTGCTTCTGAGTTTGTTTTAAGTGTCATTTCTTTTTGAAATGTGTTTCTTGTGCACTATGAGTTGGGTGTCCTGCCAAGGACAGAAACCAGAGAATCTGGAGGAGTGACTGCCCTTGTGCAGACTGCTATTGGGTTGGCCTAAAGCTGGAGGAGGGACTGCCCTTGAGCCATTGTGCTGGTTCTTGGGTTGGCCTGCAGCTGAGGGAGGGACTGCCCCTGTGCTGTCTGCTAGTTCTTGGGTTGGCCTACAGTGGGGACTTAATTGGTATGGAGTCACTAGCTCGGGAGGGTAGATTATCCCCTAAGTGCAGTGTGAGTTTTCTGGATTCACCAGTAAGGGTGGGATCCAGTGGTGGCAGCGAAGTGTGTGTCCAGTGCATGAATTCCCCGTCCCGTTCCCAGAGTATGGTACCTGGCGCTCAGTAAGAGGGGTGCAGGTTGAGATTCAGGGACAGTAGATACTGTCTCACCGGTCTGGGGGGGTGTGTGTGGATAAATGGTGTGTTGCACTGGACGAGTGGGTGTGAGTTCTCTGAAATAAGGAGCTTGCTGAATACTTGGGTGTGAGTTCTCTGAAATAAGGAGCTTGCTGAATACTTGGGTGTGAGTTCTCTGAAATAAGGAACTTGCATTGGGGAGTAACCTTGAGGGATGGTGCAGGTGTCTCCCAACCAGTGTGGCGGAGATGGTTCAGAGGAACCCAACTAGGAACCGTTATAGTGAGGAGGTTGCAAGGCCTCACATCATGTCCTGCGAGGAAGGTGTGAGACTGGGCCGTATTCCGAGCCTCAATCTCAAGTCTCCGGTACTGGATGGTTCTTAGAAGGAACACCAGGAAAGGAACCTAGTCTGTCCTGTTGGACTGTTCTGTATGGGGGACCTCCCCGTAGTAGGTGAGCTGGAAGTGATTCCAATAAGAGTGGCTCAGGTGTCTTCCGTGGTGGAGGAGGTTCAGTGTAGCCCAGCTAGGTCCCGGTGTAGGGGCTCACATCTTGTCTCAAGAGGAGAAAGAGTGAGTGGTTCTGTCCCAAAGTGCCCGAAACCCAGTCTCAGGACCTGGATTGTTTCTTAAAGGGAACATCAGGTTGGGGGCCTAGGCTGTACTTGTAGGCCATTTGAGGAGGATCTCCCAGTGTCTAGAGGACGTGGAGCGTCTGTAATCAGAGCTCCAGCAGTCCTAGTGTCTGGTAGTACCACTCCCCTTGGGAGGGTGCAGAAGTCCAGAGTGAGGGGTGAGAGGGGGAAAAAGTACCCAGTGGAAGAGCCAGTGGGTCAGGGGCCAGCCAGCAGGGCTGAGTCGCCAATGAGTGACCATGGTGATGCCACTTCTGCCCTGGGGTTGCGCCGGGCAGACTGTCACACGACCCGTTAGTTATGTGTCACCCTCGTGAAGTCCTGGTTCACCGGGCATCTGACCAAAGGGTACGTCCCTGGGTTGGGGAGCCAGTAGCCGGTGTTTCCGGATCTGGACGGCAGGGCGGCTGTAATCAGTATCCTGGCCGGTTTTGCCTTTTAGGGGTACCACTCCAGTTGGGAGGGTATCAGACTCTGGAAGGGGTGCAGAGGAGGGAGTCCTCGCCTCTGACCCCGGTGCAGCCGGTGAATTTATTTCCCAGGTGGTAGACCAGTAATGGAGAGAGGTCCTGAACTGGTGGGAGAGTTGTGTTCTGGTAGGTGCTTCTCCTGGGAGAGCGCGAAACGTCAGAAATAGAGGTAGGGGGAGGAGATGCTTCGCCCGTGACCTCTGGTCGGCCTGAGGGTGCGGACCCTAGGTTGAAGGATCAGTGGTAGTTTGGAACTACACTGAGAGGGAGAGTGGAGAATGGCTATTGGATGCCAGGGGTTACTGCCCCCCACTCTGTGGATTGGCAAGGACCAGTGGTATCTGGGTGGCCTAGGGCCTGGTCCTGGCCGTGGACAACTAAGGAGTACCGGTGGGGTAGCCTAGTTGGTCCTGAGTTTTCTTTCTTTTTTTTTTTTTTCTCTCTCTTAGATGGATTCCAGGGGTTCCAAGTGGCGTAGAACCGGAGGGTGTCCCTGTAGTGCGGGCCCGCGTCCGTGTTCTATCGCCCCAAGCAGGGAAGCCCATCACAGTGGTGATTGGTCTGCCCTGCGTTTTGGCTGGAAGGGGGTTGTGTTGGACTTGGCCCTTTTTGGACGGTTCACCCCTAAACTTTTTGCCTTGTATGTCAGTAGTTTTAAGTCTCTGGGCACTTTAGCACTGTGGGCCAGTGTAAAGTGCGTGCGCGCTGAGTGCGTGTGGTGAGATTGTCCGGCCCTCCCATAGGAATGCATGGGGGATATGTATGTCCATGGTAATTCCTGGTGTGAGAGGAGTGCAGGGGCGAGTTTAGTATGTGCGAACTCGTGAGAATAAATGCTGCGCAATGGTGTGCGCAGATTTATTATAACTTGTAGTAGAAATGCCACTTCTAGAAGTTGGCATTTATGTGTGCTCTGTGTCTGCCTGCCTGATGTGAATTGCATGTCTGGCTTGTGAGTGACAGGGGCTGAGAGGTGTGTGTGGCTCCAGGAGGGGCAGGATGAGTCAGCGCAGGGCTGAATAGGAGATCTGCATCTAGATGGGAGGGAGGAGTTGCACCTGGGACCTGAATAGGGCTGTGCCTTCCCTCCACAATGCTGGCTCCACCCCCTGTGGTGCGTCTGATGTCCCTAGCCTGTCCTGTGAAAGGAGAGAGGAGCTGAGCAAAACAAAGTGCTCCAAAGCTCCCCCAAACCAGTTGCATCTGGTTTTCCCTAAACCCTACACCTTTAGACAAAGGAAAAGGGTGTATAAAAGAAGGGGCTGTGACCCCATGTTTTTTTGTTCAGTTCTCTGTGCTTGGGTGCTGTTCCTGACGCTGCCGGGGCGTGCTGCTGCTGGGGCCTAGAGGGGGCTGCCATGAGGGCTTGCCTCTCTGGGCCCTGCATTGCCCCTTGATACCTTAAGGATTGATGGGACCCTTTTTCTTCTTCTTTTGCAGTCCAGGACCTTTGCTACACTCTCTTGGCGCTCTGTGAGCGCCAGGCTTTACCCTAATTATCTCCTGGAGCCAAGGAGCACGAAGGCTCCGCAGCGCTGAGCTGCAATCCTTTCCAGAGGGAATCCCAGCGTAGGGATTCCCCCGCCTTGTGCCTTCAGCGGGAGCCCACCCCGTGTTTCGGCCGCTCTTTGGCTTTAATTGATGAGCGGGTGCCCACCCCGCGTTATGCTGTGAGGATAGCGGGTGCCCACCCCGCTTCCGTGATCTATTCTCGAGCGGGTGCCCACCCCGCGTTTGCCTCAAAGAAACGAATTCACCGCCGCGGCCCGATCGGCCTCGCAGGAAGTCAGGCAGCGTGATGCCTGGACGTGGGGCGGGCCTTCCGTTTCCTCGAGGGAAGCCCCGCGCCCACGAAAGTGCCGTCCGGAGCCTCGCTGGCTCCGCCTGGAAGTCCCGGGTCCCAGGAGGGGGCCCGGGTGAAGTGGAGAGGCGGTGTCTGCTTCTGCACGGGCTCCCGTATGCCGGTGGGAGCCCTGCATGTGTCCATAAAGTCCCGGGTCCCAGGAGGGGGCCCGGGTGAAGTGCAGAAGTTGCGGCCGAGGTCGCCGGATAGCAGCGCGGGGCTCCCGTGAGTGAGGAGAGAGCCCCAGCGCCGAAGAGAGGAGAGCAGAATCCCCCCCAGGAGCCGGTGAGTGAAGGGCTCTATGTGGAGGGGGGAATGCCGATCCAGGCAGAGTGACACTGCCTATGCCATTAGCGGTCCCGCCGTTGCGGGCCGCTCCAACGATGGGGGCTAATTTAATTTAAAATAAGCCCAATAGGGCCCCGAGGGCACAGAGGTGCAAGAGCCCCTTTACTCGCGCTCACAGCTGCACCGCTGTAGCGGGCAGCTGCAACGTTGTGCCTCATTTCTCTAGAGTCTCCCGTGGGGCTCTTTTAGCACGTGTAGTGCCTGTGCTTGTTCTGTGGCTTTTTCCAGCTGCCCTGCCCTAGCGCGGGCAGCTGCAACCCCTATGCGCATTTTGTTCAGAAGGCACATTGAGTGTCCAGGCCTCAATTGATACTTACAGCTGCCCAGCAAGTAGTGGGCAGCTGCACCGTGTAGGTTCTTCTTTCTTAGGGGGACACATGTTTTAAATTTAGGAGTGAGATGCACTCCGTGGCCCCTGACTTTCACAGCTGCCCAGCAAGTAGTGGGCAGCTGCTACGTTTAGGTTTGCGCGGTTGCGCACCCTTGACTTTCGCTGCTGTGGCAGCGCGCCCTGACATTTTGGACACAGGGCATTTGAGCCCCTTTAGAGATGGCCAGTTGGCCAGGGGGACAGTTAGGTTTATAGGGCGCCAGGCCCTAATGTGATTCATGTGCTAATGTGATTTTGGGTGCTAGGAAATGTAATTCATGTAGTATGATTTACGCACCCTGTTTTATACCTCTAATGTAATTATGATTATGAGGTTATTTGCATACTGTGGTTATGCTGGTGAGGTTGGCGCAGAATGTAATTCGCGCCTGATGTGATACTGTGCATAATGTAGTTTATGTTACAGGCTGATGCTAAGTACAGTGGTTACCAGTGATTACTGGTTGTACGTTCATGATGTGTCCTACATTGATTATAAGTACTACCTATACTAAGTTCGCTTTGTGCTGGTCCTGACAGTGGTCCAGTTGGCCCTGTCAGGTGTAAATAATTCCCTTGTAAATATGACCCCGTGCCAGGTGGCATGATGTATACTATGTGAGTACTATTCTAATGTGTTTTATGATAATACAAAGGCTATTTTTGATATAACCTTGTGTGGAGTTCCTTTTTGTGGTGTGCCTAGTATGTTGTTGCTGTGGGTGTGTTGCGCAAACGCTTTACACATTGCCTCCGGGATAAGCCTGACTGCTCGTGCCAAGCTACCAAGGGGGTGAGCAGGGGTTATCTGGGATGTGTAACTCCCTTGCCCTGACTAGAGTGGTGGTCTCTGCCTGGCTTTGGCGCACGCCTTAGCCAACCAGAGATCCCATTTCTAACAGCCTGCTTTAGGTCTTCAAATGCCTTTTGACATCTAGCTGTCCACTGAACCTTTTTTGGCATTTTCTTTGAGGTCAGATCATTCAAGGGGGTCACTATAGATCCATATCCCTTGACAAACCTCCTATAGTACCCAGACAGGCCTAAGAAGGCTCTCACCTGTGTCTGGGTGGTTGGAGCAACCCATTCCATTATGGTTTGGATTTTGCTCTGTAAAGGCTGAACCTGGCCTCCACCTACAAGGTGGCCCAGGTATACAACCTGACTCTGCCCTATCTGGCACTTAGTGGCCTTGATAGTGAGGCCTGCTTTCTGCAGGGCCTCCAAAACATTCCTGAGGTGGACCAGGTGATCCTGCCAGGAGGAACTAAAGACAGCAATATCATCTAGATAAGCTGAGCAATAAGTTTCCATCCCTGTCAGAACTTTATTCACCAACCTCTGAAAAGTGGCAGGTGCATTTTTCAATCTAAAGGGCATCACCACGAAGTGGTAGTGCCCACCAGGAGTCGAAAATGCTGTTTTGGCTTTTGCATCATCAGCTAACCTGATCTGCCAGTAGCCAGCTGTCAGGTCAAACGTGCTTAGATACTTGGCTGAGGCCAAAGTATCAATCAGCTCATCTGCCCTTGGTATGGGATAGGCATCAGGCCTAGTGACTGCATTGAGGCCTCTGTAGTCTACACAAAACCTCATTTCTTTCTTATCACCCTGGGTATGAGGCTTGGTTACCAGGACTACTGGACTAGCCCAAGGGCTATCTGAAGGCTCAATTACACCTAGCTCCAACATTTTCTGGACTTCAGTCCTGATACAGTCCCTGACATGGTCAGGTTGCCTGTAGATTTTATTCTTGACAGACAGACTGTCTCCAGTGTCCACCTCGTGGGTGCACCAGGAAGTCTGACTAGGGGTCAGGCTAAACATATGTCTATACTGTTGCAGAACTTGTCTGGACTCAGTTTGCTGATGGTCAGTGAGGCTGCTTGCCAAAGCAACACCATCTACTGACCCATCATCAGGGTTCTGAGAGAGCAGGTGAGGGAGAGGGTCACTCTCCTCCTCCTGGTCCTCGTCAGTTGCCATGAGCAAGCCCATGTCAGCCCTGTCAACATATGGCTTTAATCTGTTGACATGGAGCACCCTCAGGGGGCTCCTGGGAGTTCCAAGATTCACCAGATAGGTGACTTCTCCCTTCTGTTCAACTATTGTATGGGGGCCACTCCACTTGTCCTGGAGGGCTGCTGGGGCCACAGGCTCCAACACCCACACCTTCTGTCCTGGCTGGTATACAGTCAGTACAGCCTTTGGTCATGCCAAGCTTTTTGTAATTCTTGGCTGGCCTCCAGGTTTTTGGTTGCCTTTTTCATGTACTCTGCCATCCGGGAGCGGAGACCAAGTACATAGTCCATCACATCTTGTTTGGGGGGCTTGAGAGGTAACTCCCAGCCCTCTTTTACCAAACACAGTGGACCTCTCACAGGATGCCCAAACAGAAGCTCAAATGGGCTGTAACCAACCCCTTCTGTGGAACCTCTCTGTATGCAAACAACAGGCAAGGAAGAAGAAGGTCCCATTTCCGCCTAAGCTTCTCTGGGAGTCCTTTAATCATTCCTTTCAAGGTTTTGTTGAAGCGTTCAACTAAACCATTGCATTGTGGGTGATAGGGGTGGTGAACTTGTAAGTTACACCACACTCCTTCCACATTGCTTTCAGATATCCTGACATGAAGTTGGTATCTCTGTCAGAAATGACCTCCTTTGGGAAACCCACTCTGGAGAAGACTCCAATGAGGGCTCTTGCCACCACAGGGGCTGTGGTGGTCCTCAGAGGAATTGCTTCTGGGTACCTGGTGGCATGATCCACTACCACCAGGATAAACCTGTGCCCAGATGCAGTTTGAGGGTCAAGGGGACCAACAATGTCAATCCCTCTTTCAAAGGGTACCCCCACCACCGGTAGTGGTATCAGGGGGGCCTTTGTGGTGCCACCTGCCTTACCACTAGCTTGGCATGTGACACAGGAGCGACAAAACTCCTTTGTGTCCTCTGACATATGTGGCCAATGAAAATGTGGAACAAGCCTGTCCAAGGTCTTGTTTTGGCCCAAGTGTCCTGCTAAAGGGATGTCATGTGCTAGGGTCAAGAGGAACCCCCTAAACTTCTGAGGTATTACCATCCTCCTGGTGGCTCCAGGGGCTGGGTCTCTACTCTCAGAATATAGGAGTCCCTCATCCCAATAAACTTTATGGGACCCACTAGCACTCCCAGCAGCCTCAGCAGCAGCCTGCTGTCTGAGGGGTTCAAGAGAGGGGTAGCACTGTTGCTCCTTACTCAGATCTTCCCTATAAGGGCCCCCTGCCCCCAAGAACTCAACCTGATCAGGCTCAAGTCCCTCTGGGGCAGTTCCTTCTTCAGGATCTGCTTCACCTCCCTCTGGGGGTGAATCTGTGATCTGAGACAGAGGGGAAGCCACTGCCTTTACCCTACTGCTCCTCCTCTTGGGAAGCATCTGGTCCATTGTTCCAGGATCCAGAGCTGGTTCAGTGTTATGCATTCTTGCTTGTGACCTGGTCACAGCAAATACCTCTGCAGGGATGCCCAACATCTCAGCATGAGTCCATAACTCTACTTCAGACCAGGCTGAAGTCTCTAGATCATTGCCCAATAGACATTCGACAGGGAGGTCTGCACTGACTACAACCTTCTTGAGGCCAGTTACCCCTCCCCAGGAGAAATTCACAACTGCCAGACTATGGTTGGTCTTGACGTTGCTTGCATTGGTCACCTGGTACATTTACGCCCAGGATGATCTGTCCAGGGTCCACAAGATCCTCTGCCACCATGGTGACACTAGCACCTGTGTCCCTAAATGCCAAAGCCTGTTTGCCATTTATTACAGGCTGCTGTTTGTATTTGCCCAGATTACTGGAACTCACTAGGAAGGACATATTAAGGTCTCCCTCACAAATCAGCATTGCCTGAGTGGGCACTCTGACTAGGTCAGAGTCCACTTCAGAACCCAGGGTCAACCCTACTACACCCTTATTCTGAGTACCACCTCCACCAGTAGCTGAACTAGGGGGAACAGTTGCCTTAGGGGCAGGAGTGGTGGTGGTTTGGTCTTTGGACTTGTTACAGTCAGAAGTCCAGTGCCCTTTCTGTTTACAGAATTTGCACCAGGGCTTCTTTTGGCCTTTCCCTTGTTGGATTGTGACTCCCCACCAGATGCAGATTTTTGGGGCCCTTGTGAAGACTTCTGGTCTTTTGACTTATCCCCACCTTTCTCAGAGCCCTTAGGATCTTGCTTCTTAGTGTCACTCCCTTGGTTCTGGGGTTTCTGTCTCACCCTGGTTCTGACCCATTTGTCTGCCTTCTTTCCCAATTCTTGGGGAGAGGTCAGGATCCGAGTCCACCAGGTACTGATGCAACAACTGGTTCTGGCAATTATTAAGGATCTGTTCTCTCATCATCAGATTATACAAGCCCTTGAAATCAGTAACCCTACTGCCAACCAGCCAACCCTCCAGAGCCTTGGTTGCACAATCAACAAAGTCAGTCCAGTCCTGAGTCTGTGCCTTCTGGGTGTCTCTGAACTTTAACCTGTACTGCTCAGTGGTTAAGCCAAACCCATCTATCAGTGCACTCTTCAGGACTTCATAATCATCAGCATCCTCTTCTCTAACAGTGAGGAGCTTGTCTCTACCTTTATCTGAAAAGGAGAGCCACAAGATTGCTGCCCACTGCTTTTGGGGGACCTGCTGTACTCTACAGGCCCTCTCCATAGCAGTTATCCACTTGTGGATATCATCCCCACTCTGGTAGGGAGGAACAACCTTGCTCAGGTTCCTATGGTCTGGAATAGATTCTCTGCCTCTAGGGACACTGTTGCTGCCACCAAGGGGTTCTAACCCCTCTCTTCTAGAAGCTCTCTGGATCTCCAGGGCTTCTCTATCCAGTGCCAACTGCTTGGTTCTGAGGGCAACTCTTGCTTCCTCATACTGCAGCAGTTTGCACATTCTTTCAGAGGAGGTCTCTCTTATGGGAAAGTATGAGTTCCTCTGGTGGACAAATTCTCTGCCAGAGTGATAAGAGTGCTCAGATTCCCTGGAAGGGGACCTATGCCTCTCCTCCACTCTGTCAGTTCTCTTAGGGAGAATTCCTCTGTCCTTTTCAGGCCCCTTGAGGCCTGGCCCTTCAATCACAGAGTCCTGGTCATTCGGATTTTCATCATCGGACCCAGATACTGTAATTGACCCACCCACTGATTCAGACCCATTAGCCCCTGGGGCCAATCTAAGATCATCTGCTGTCAGCAGATCTATCAGGTGTAGGGTTGAGGGACTCTGTCCTAGCCTCAGGTGTCTTTCAACACACATGGCTCTCAAGTCAGAGAAAGCCATGTCCTTATACTGAGGCTGAGTGGATCCACTGGTTCCAACCTTTAAGGACATTCTAGTGTTGTGCAGTGTTGTACTACCTACACTAGTTTTGGCCTACTGATACTAGCTTGAGCTGTAGAAAGGGTGCGCTATCCCTTGGCACACAGCTCTAAGTTCAGTAGAACTTATTGATACTAAGCTTGACTTTATATGTACCTTAAGTACCTATAGTGGTTTTCAGTTAGTAATTCAAATAGAGATTTTCTGGTAAAACAATAGCAAGCTGGAATCCCACACGCTGCCCACCAATGTGAGAAGTTGGCCTGGTATATGCTGTTCACTAATTAAAGTGGACACCTTGCACCAGAACAATTCGACTCTTATGGTAGATAGGTTTAAGACAACCTTTATAGAAAGCTATCCTAGTGGTAGCTGTGGAGAGCAGCCTTCAGGCTAAGTCTTGAAGGAATGTAAAGCAGCTTGTTTTACCACACAATCTCTTGAATCACCAAATGAAAAGACACACAGGTATATATATCAAATATATATGTATTTATTAATAAACACTCTCTACTAATCTCTTTATGAGATTAGAAGTCAGGAACATATGTACAAGTCAAATGTTATCAAAATAAGTTTAGCACAATCGAATATCACAATCTTAGTTAGCTAGACCTAGGTCTAGGGCATCTAGAATCGAGGGACCCCCAAGAACCACCCCAGGTAGTTGTAGGAGACCCACAGGGGACGGACGCGGTGACCTGGCACCGGTGCGAGTCCTGTGCGAGTCTATGCACTCAGACGCGATTGAGATTTCAATGTTAAAGGTCCCTTGCGTGTTCGAGGCGAACACACCGATCGGTCCTTGTACGAGTCGAAGGACGCGGTCACAGATAGAGATGCAAGGGAGATGGACGCGCTGTGTCTAACACAGACGCGACCCTTGTGCGAGTCAGTGCAATGGAGATCTCAGAGTTACAGGCCCTTTGTGTGTTCGAGGCGAACACCGATCGGACTCAGTACGCAGTCGAAGGATACAGTTTTAGATAGTGTTACAAAGGAGATGGACGCGGTGTGTCTAACACAGACGTGAACCCTGTACGAGTCAGCGCAATTGTCGCACTTAGAAAGTTAGAGTTTTAGGACACTTCTAGGGAAGCTACAAGCAAGTCACTTACAGGGTAAGTAGTTCTAGGGCCCACACCCACAGGAGCACCGTAGTGCTGAAGTTACCTCACCCAGGGGAGCCGGGTGCATAGGTGTTCTTTGGTGTCGGGTCGCGGCGTCGTTTTCAATGGGAGCCAGTGAAGACTTGCTGCTTGCGGCGACAGGAGAAGTGTCCGGAGGAATCCAAGCCTGGATTCGGAAGATGGAAGACCTGAAAGCAGAGGGGACAGTGTTCAAAGTCACTTGGCAGTGACTCGGGGCAAGGAAGATGGATGCCCACCGTCGTCGCAAGATTCAGGTCGTTTGCAGTTGCCTTGACTCTTCAGCCACGAGGTCCAGGAGGCATCGACGATGACCAGGAGCTGGATTCGGCGTGCCCCACAATGTCTGCAGCTTACTGCAGTGTCGGCGACTCGATCGGAGCCAACAAGCCTTGGTAACAGCAAGTCTTGGGGAAAGTGTAAAGAGGCAATGGCGCAGACCAGCAAGGTCTGTGGGTCTCACCCAGTAAAGGTAAGTCAGGGCAGGCCTGGAGCAACCAGGGGAGCCCTTTGGTTTCTTTAGAAAGTCTTCTGGGGACCCACAAGCCGGCTGGCAAGGGATCGCGAAGACGCCTCAGGAGGATTCACTCACAGGGGCCCACGGTCACTCGGGACATGGTAGGCCTCTGATCTTAGGAGGGATTCCTGCTGGAGGCTGGGACCATACGTGGTCTAAAGCACAAGTTCGTGGAGCATTGTGAAAGGGTTGCACTCGACAATAGTGCACGGTACCCAGGGGTCGCGGTTTCTCGTTACTCTTGGGGTTCACTGGCCACAGCTTCGCTGGGGACTCACGATGGCCTTTGAGAAGTCAGGAAATCCACTTCTTGGGCTGCAGGGACTTTGGACTCCGGCGGGAGTGGCATAGTTTGCGACCATCATTTGTAGTTTTTGGTGCCTGCCAAGCAGGGGAGTCACTCCTTGACTCCAAGGGAGATTCTTCAGTCTTCCAAAGGTAGTGGAACGTCGAAGGTCCGGGATTCTTCTTGTAGAGCGTCGTCCAGGGAAATCTAGGGTGCAATGCACAGGTTCCCCCTCTTATACTAAAAGAAAGGGAGGGACTAGCTCTATGACCCTACCTATGGGAGGGTCAGGGGAGTGGGTGGCTACACCCACTGCCCTTTGTCCAGTTTCGCGCCAGAGCAGGGGCAGGTAGCCCCTGAGCCGGTTTGAACTGGCATATGCACAGAGGAGCCTTCTGCTCCCCCAGTGCAGGACTTCAAAGCACTCTAAGAGTGCACCCACCCAGCCCCAATACACTAAACCCTGTCTGGAAGGTGGTCACACCCCCTTGGGACAGGATATCTATTGTTGGGCTTCCTCCACTGCGAGTGTTGGTCATCAGCAGGAGGGCAGCCCAGTGTCTGTGACTGGTGGCATCCATTTTGTGATGCCAGGGCTCTGCAGGATTCTACCGCGTTTCCACAGTAGGTACATGTCTATCCCTCTAGAAGGGTGGAATGCTACCCCCGCCGCCAGGACTGGCGGGGGGGTAGTATTCCAAGATGTTGGACACCAAACACGACATGTTTCGATGCAGCCATTCCAAAGTTAGCATTTTACCGCGAGGATATAATGCACTTAAAGGTATATGGTTTAACCGCATCCACAAACAGCACCAGAGAATGGACTCTGAGAGCTGCAGAGGGGCCCTGCTCAGGCAGAGGCACCCCCTCACATAGAAGCCAAGCACCCTGCCCTCAGGATTGATAGGGCCTGCCTTAGGGGTGACTGATAGGTTTATATGTGTGTGTAGGAGAGATATAGGGGACCTATATCTCAGTGAGGAGTGCTAGCACTTCCTCACCCAGGCTGCAGTAGCAGGCCTGTGGTGTCAGATTTAGTATGCTTCCCAGGGGTGGCATAATACATGCTGCAGCCCCTGGTAGGCCTGTGAAGTACCTATGCCCTTGGTACCTAAGGTACCATATACTAGGGACTCATAAGGTGCCACAGTATCCAATCACTAGTGCACCTAGAGTGCACTCCAAATCGTTTAGAGAGAACAGAGAGGCTGGGGCCCTGATTAGCAGGGTCCCAGCCTGACTATAGCCAGAAACCAGTGTAAACATCAGAAAAAAAGTGGGGGCAACATAAGAGGCAGATCCTACTCTCCTACACTAGTCCACAGTTCAGAGTAGGCACATGTGTGCATGAGAACCTGTACAGGGAATGGGCATCCATGGTCACAAACAGCAAGGCCAGTGGCCAGTCCATAGCTCCAAGTAGGCACATGTGTGCATGAGAACCTGCACAGGGAATGGGCATCCATGGTCACAAACAGCAAGGCCAGTGGCCAGTCCATAGCTCCAAGTAGGCACATGTGTGCATGAGAACCTGCACAGGGAATGGGCATCCATGGTCACAAACAGCAAGGCCAGTGGCCAGTCCACAGTTCAGAGTAGGCACATGTGTGCCTGAGAACCTGCACAGGGAATGGGCAAACAAAGTGAAAAACAGCAAGGCCAGTGGCCAGTCCACAGTTCAGAGTAGGCACATGTGTGCATGAGAACCTGCACAGGGAATGGGTAAACAAAGTGAAAAACAGCAAGGCCAATGGCCAGTCCATAGCTCCAAGTAGGCACATGTGTGCATGAGAACTTGCACAGGGAATGGGCATCCATGGTCACAAACAGCAAGGCCAGTGGCCAGTCCACAGTTCAGAGTAGGCACATGTGTGTATGAGAACCTGCACAGGGAATGGGTGAGACCGTACACTGCCATGGTCAGTAACACAGCTAGGGGGACAACAATGGGCAGTCCAGGCACCGCCGTGGGAGAGACAGGTGTGGGAGGGGGACTCAGCCTCAGACGTGGCTGTCAGTCGAACTGGGAGGTGGCTGATTGTCGTGCCCAGTTGGAGTACTGGACCTGGGAGAGAGAGGACCAGCTGAGGTAGAGGCATCAGTGGCTTTGTGAGCCGGAGGGCTGCATGGACCGGGTGGTGTGGTGGCACGTGGAGGCGGAGTCATGCTGCCGTGAGACACAGTGTGTGAGGGAGAATGTGGAGGGGTGCCTTTCCACTTCTTGGGGATTCGATAGGTAATTTTGGTCTTGGTAGGAGTGGGAGGTGGGGCGGGCATAACAGGCACACTCTCCACCAAAGGTGCTTCAGGTGCATGCAGTGGCCCTCCCTCTGGGGATCTGCTGGATCCGGCGGTACGCTTGGCCTGGCCTTGCCTTTTCCCCTCCATCCCCTGTTGACCAGGTGACTCCCCTACAGTGCCCCCCTTTCCCAGCTTCACAGGGGTGTGGGTGGGAGTTGAGGTTGTGGGTGAATCTGCCTTAGAGGGCGTTTTCTGTGGACTCTTAGCAGGCACCAGCTTCACAGCAGGCACAGCAACTGTCTGCTTGTCTTTGGGAGATGCTTTTTGGACAGGAGGGTCCTTGGATGGGGAGGATCTTGAGGCAAGTGAGCCTGAGGCCTGCTTCTTGGCTTGATGCCCCTGAGTGTCACCTGAAGGGCTTTTGCCTTTG
This sequence comes from Calotriton arnoldi, assembly GCA_963921515.1. Lineage (NCBI taxonomy): Eukaryota > Metazoa > Chordata > Amphibia > Caudata > Salamandridae > Calotriton > Calotriton arnoldi. The sequence continues at coordinate 707,399 of CAWUFW010001097.1, read as the reverse complement.
CGCACCGGGGTGACTTTGGTTGGTTTGGGGGATGGTGTATGCGCTCTGGCCCGCTTGGGGCGATGCTGTTGTGTGCTGCGTGTGGTGTACCTTGAGCCTGAGGGCTGTGGTGTCTGGTCACTATCGTCAGATGTAGCCACTGGAAGGGGGGTGGCCGAAGGGACTGGAGCTGGACTCTGAGCCTGTGACAGCTGAATGGCTGCCGTCACTGTGGAGGACAAAGACTGGACAGTCCTGTGTAGCCCACCCACGTCTGAATGAATGCCCTCCATGAGAGGCAACTACCTGTGCCAACTTCTTGTCATGGTCTAGGAAGGCATTCAGGAGAGTTGTCTGACCCACACACAGCTGGCGCAAAAGCTCAACAGATCAACACTGAGGGCAGCAGGGGAGACAGGGGCAGGGGCAGCGGTGCCTGGGGGGATGGACACTCTTCCCTTCTTACTGGTGCGAACACGGGCAGCACTAGTGAAAGTCGCTGGGAGGGTGGGCACTGGACGATGTGTGGTGGAAGAGGAGGCAGATTTCCACTCCCTGTGCCCGCCAACATTGAGGAGTCACCGCTGCCGTCAGATGACGTTGAGGTTGGTGTCTCTGGCTGTGATTCCTCAAGCACACTCCTGTCCCCCTCCGAGGCGCTGGTCACATCAGTGTCAGTGTGCTCATGTGAAGCAGTTGTGCATGATGCCTCACCACTGGTGTCCGTCCCCTGTCCTTCTGTGCCCTCGGTAGATGCTGCAAGAGACAGAGACGTAGGTACAGTTTAGTGCCATAGACACACACATCACATGCAAGCAACGCACAAAACAAGATGGTGATACTCCCATGTTGCACACCACCCTGTGCAGTCACATTGTGCGACCCCTAAGTCAAAATATCAAAAACCGCATGGAAACATGCAAACTTGGCATAATTGACCCATGTGATGTCCACACAGCCAAACAGCTTGCCCGTGCCCCCGTGTAACCAGACATACAGATCCCTCTGAGCATACCTAGGTCCCTGTGGGTGAAAAAGATATACATCACAACATGTTGTCACAGTCACATATGGAGTCACCATAAGGGGACAACACAGATACAGACTCCAAAATATAATTTCGCAATGGCCATGAGCTCATGTCATCCATCATGTTGTGCTTTGGGGCACAACTACAGTTGCACATTGGTGTCAGATGTGTAGTTCTCACAATTTTGAGGTCAGGCACTGCACACATTGATGAAAGCACACTCAGATGAGGCACCCTGCCGGTCACTGCCATGGGATGTCCCTGACTCCACCAATGCAGCCGATGCCATAAGACCGCAACTCAGAATGCAACGTCAAGGGCCATTACATCAATGACATGAGAAAGTACATGTAGCGAAAAAGCATGACAGCTGCACACAACAGAGAGGCCACTCACAAGCCATTGCATCACAATAGCAACTTCAAAGAGCCCAGCACTGGCTCAGGTTTGGAATACATGCAGTCACTCACAACCAAAGTCACCCTTCCCAGAATACTCACCCCCAGCTTGCTGCTGATGGTCCTTCAAACATGCATCCAGCTCTGGCTGTGTCACTGCCAAGATGCGGGCCATTAGTGATGTCATGCTCCTGTGCGCCAACCTGCCAGTCTGTGGGAGCAGCCCCAGCATCATCTCTGCCACGTTTTTGCTCAGCCGGCAGATGTCATCCCACCTCTTGTGACAGTGTGTGTGTCGTCGGTTGGAGACACCCAGAGCCCGCACCTTGCGTGCAATGGCCCTCCATATGGCCTTATGCTGGTGGACTTTGAGCTGCAGGCATGGGAGACAAGAGGAGGAAATTTCAGTGACACTGGGTTATGTACCACTATCTCTCAGTACAGGAGAATGCACAAACTCAGCACAGCTTCACAGATATGTTTAGCAGAGAAAATACAGCATGACACGTAGTACATGAGCATGGGATAATCTTAACAAAATGCATGCAGGTATGAGGATGGACACAGTACCTGCCCATCTCATACACATGCTGAATGGCAGCACAGAAAGCAATGTGAAGGAGGCCCAAATCTGCGATTCAGTTTGTGAGTGAGCAAGACATACATCACATTGGAAATGATGTGTCGGGGCAGACTCACTGTGTCCAACACTGCACACCCCTCAATGTCCTTGCCCTGTGAATGGCTCACTGTGTCATGGAGGTCACATTTAGGGACATGATCTTACAGTCTCACACCCTTCTCACAATGTCTGTCTTGTGCAATACACAGGCCTGAGATAGCTCTTTGATGGATAGGGTAGCAGACAACCCATATGTCTCACTCTGTCCATTCAGTGATGGGTCCTTGTCAAATTGGGCAGTGACTGTGCAGGCCAGGGGGCTCACACTGAGGTTTAACGTGGGCCATGAGAACATTCACATGCAGGTACA